>JAFISB010000192.1:0-62722 GCA_022560015.1 Diplodia mutila
ACTCCGTAAGATTCTAGGGGTATTTAGAACGGCGCCTATTATTCCTTTAGAAATCGAGAGTAGAATCCCTCCCGTAGGCATCCGCCTAGATAAACGAGTTCGAAAATACGCCCTCTAAACGAACTTAATTAGAGAAAACCACCTAATTCGAATCTAACTAGAGAATATTAATATCGAACGACGGGATACTTCTAGGCCTACGTAGTTAGAGAAGGTTAAGCTACTTAGAAAGACGCAGCTAGCGTCTTTAGAAGTAGTAAATCCGTATCTCTTTCCGCTATAGGCTAAGAAGTTACCCTACTCGGTAACGGTTAGCTCTTTAGATAAAGAGGCGTAGGCTAAGGCCTACGTCTTAGAATCTAAAAGGGCCTCCTCTAATCGTATAGCTATCTATTCCGACGCCTCCGTTCTATCTCCGGGTAGAAACGTAGGGGTCGGCGTAGTTACTTACGACTTTAGCCAGTTAAAGGACGAGCCCTTAGCGAGGGTTAGTACGAACCTAGATTCCGAAAACCTAGTCTATAACGGCGAGATAGAGGGCCTCATAAGAGGCCTTAAGTCCGCCGTTTCTAAGGGCTTTCGTTTCCGAGATATAAGAATCTACGCGGATAATTAGACCGCGATTCTTAGGCTAAAAACTCCCTAAAATACGCCCGGATAAGTATAGTAGGTCCGGGCTATTAAGCTAGCTACTACGCTAGTAGGGAGGGGGAATACCGTCTCTCTAGAATAGTATCTAGGCTACTAAGACGTTTTAGATAACGAGGCCGCCGACTTACTAGTAAAACGAGCTACGAAGTACTCTATTCGAAAGACTACTATCTTACTTAACTTTTTTAAAAGTTTAGTAAAGTAGTAGACCTTTACGGACTAGGAAAAGCGGCTTAAGTCGGCGCTAGAATTAGCCTATAAACGGACTTTCGGGCTAGCGGTAGGGCGGAAGATTAAGGCTTCTATAAAAGTATAAGAGATAGCCTCTACCTTCTATTAATTAAAGATCGGATACGGATACTTTAAGTCCTATCTTTACTACTTTAACTACGCTAAGAACGATACGTATAGATATAATCGAACGGCTCGCTAAATACTACGCTATTTACTTTTTAGCTACCCTCTCTATTAGGATCTAAGGGTCCCGATTAAGGACGTACTTAAGAAGTATAGAATCGAATTAACGGACCTCTTCTCTATAACTCTAGAAACTAGCTTAACGGCTAAATTCTTAGAAAAATTAAAGATTGCTACTCGGCGGTAGTAGTTAAACGACCTATCTAACGAGGTTTAAATACGTACCGCTATCTACTTCTTTATTTTCTTATCTTTTCTACTTTTCTTTATATTTTTCTACTATTCCCTTTATATCTAAAGGTAATAAGCTTTTAAGCGTATCGTTTCTTATACGAATTCCGATTCTAAGTATCGAACGCCTACTTAGATAGATAGAAAGAAACGGGCCTAGCCCCGTTTCTAATAGTCTAAGACTCTAGAGGGACGTTAAACTAAATAAATAAAATATACGTAAGACGCGTATATAATATTCTATTTAGTTATACTATATATTTAAATAATAAATAAGAGCGTTAGCTACGTCGCTTTTATTAGCGAACGTCTCGTTCTAGTAATAGCTAGTAGTATTATTAATAAGAATAAGCGTATAGCGCTCGCCGTTTAAACTTTACTATATAAACTAAATAGTATCGCTATAGAGTATATCGTCTAGTTTAGCTACTCGTAGCTACGAAGTATAATCTAACTAGCGCTTTATCTTACTTAGCGCGTAAATACTATAATAAGTTAGTATATTATTAAGAATAATATTTATCTAGTATATAAGCTTACGAACGACGTTAAACGTAAAATAATCTATATATCTATAAAACGTATTAATATTAACGGGTTTATTTATAGTTAGATATATAAGGCGTAGTAAGTAGTTATTATTATTTTTCTCGCTACTACTACTACTACTATCGCCCGTAGATAAATAGTTTAGCGCTACTAAATAATAATTATTTAGTCTAAGAGAGAGGACTTTAAAAATAAAGAGGTTATTCTTATAAAAATTATAGAGAAGCTTATTTTCTATTTTATTTATAATACGATAGTTTTTAGTATTAAGATATATCTAGCGCTTACGAAGAACCGATAACGATATAAGATTAAGCGTAATATTTAGTAAATAATAAACTCTAGTAATATTATAAATAGTCTTTTTACTATTTAATAGAGTTATACGTATATAAATCGTATCTTTACTAACGACTTTAAAGATATCGCCGCTTATAAAGATTACTTTATAAGGCTAAATATCGTTATAAATAATAAAAGCGTATTTAACGTTCGTATAGTAAGTATATATACTAATATCTAATAACTAGCTATTTACTATACGATTCTCGCGGTTAGTAGTATTTATTACTATAGTTATTGCGTCTAGCTTTACTTTTTTCTTATTTTTATTTTTAAGCTTCTTCTACTTTACTTTAAATACGTTAATAAGTTTCTACTTAGAATTAAAGCCTTTAGATACTTTCTTTAGATATAAATAGTAGTAATCGATAAATATATACGCGCCTTTATAATAATAGTATTTAACGCTACTACTATTACTACTTTTATTTTTACTCTTATTCGCGGGTTTATTATCTTTATCTATATTTACTACGACGTTATTTTTATTATAAGTCGTCGTACTTTTAGTCCTCTAGTTATCTATAAGGTTCTAAATAATACTATTAAAAATAATCGTCTCTTTAACGCGTAGATAATAGCGAACGTTATTAACTTAGTACTTATACTACTTATTAATATTAATAGCGGTAACGAATAGTAGAATCTAGAGTCGCTTATTAATATTAATATCTATCTTAACGTAACGCGAGAGCGCTATCGTTTATCTATTAATAAAATTAATAAGGTTACTACTATTAAATAGTATATTATAAAGAAGATTCGCGAAGTAGACTTATTACTAGCTAGATTCTTTATTATTATAGCGCTCGTAGAGAAACTTATACTAGATAGCTACTATATTTAAAAGCTACTTACGTAGAAGCGACGGTATAAATAGCTTAATAAGTCTACGTATATTAGCGTCTTTATTTATCTAGTTATTATACTTCTTTATCGCGTTTTTATAAGACTTCTTATCCGTTATATTACTCTTTTTATTTTTAAACTATATAATATTTAGTAGCGTTAGTTATAGAACGTCGTTTTTAATAAAGCGACTAAGCCGTACGATCTAAAACTCGCGTAGAATTATATACTACTATTATTAAAAGTTTTAAATAGTCTTTAGCTTAAATATATAGATTTTTTAGTATTATTTATCGTTCTTTATTATAGTAGATAAATAGTCTAGAGCGACGATCGTTCGAAAGAAAAAAAGAAAAAAAGAATATTAATTTAAACGTTAATTAAACGTAGATTAAACGATATCTAGTATTAGTTATAAGCTATAATAACTAGTTAAAGGTTATTATTAGTACTATAAACGATTATAGCGGTTAAGCTATCGTTATTAGCTACTATTATTATCGTTATTTACTTAATAAGCTATAAAACGACTTCGACGAAGCGCTATATACGTAATAAAATAATTTAAACGTCTTTTAAAGGCCTCGTAGATTAATAGCGGGCCGGGTATATAATCTAATAAACGCGAAGGATAATCGATTAGAGAGTAGGGTAGGTAGTAGTAATAACCACCCGCCTGTAAACTACGCTAAGCCTAATCGAGCATGAAGCAAACAACCCAGCCATGGCCTAATCGCTAAGGCACCGCCTGGCGGTGTCGATCAGATTTGTACATTTCCTCGCCAATCTGGGAATAAATAGCGCATTGAGTGTACTCATACGAGATGGGAAGGCAGCTGCAGGGGCGCAGAGAGATGGCCCATGTGTCGTGCGGTCCGAAGGGGGAATATCAGAAGAGAAAAACGCCTACCAGGACTTCGACGATGCAGGGAACCTGAACCTCGACTTAAGAGACTCCGGTAACAGACTTCCAATCCATTATGCCGCCATGAGGGGTCACCTCGCGTCAGTAAAGTCTCTTCTTAAGCCAAGTGGGACGAAACCCGATGTGCAAGATCATTTCGGTAACACCCCGCTCAACTATGCTATTCGAAACGATGACCTGGGCGTGATCTCAGAGCTTCTTGCGTCGGATCTTTTCGATGCAAACGCTCAAGATCAAGCGAAACTGACGCTGCTGCATCATGCTCTCCAAGACGGAAAGATAGAGACGGCCAAGGTGCTTCTGCGGCATTCCAAGGTGCTACCCAATGTCAAGGACGAGCAAGGACGTACTCCCCTTCACTTCGCCGTGCGTGAAGGGTTGGAAGACATGGTCGACTTGTTGCTCAAAAAAGAAGAAGTGGACGTGAATGCAAGGGACAACAATGGCGAGACCCCACTTCACGTAGCAGCTTTCTGTCAGAGAGAGTCTCTCATCTCCAAGCTACTGGAAGCGAAGGCCATCATCCCCGACATGGAGAACGAGGAAGGGGACACTCCATTTACGCTCTCGATCCGCCATACAAAAGTGCAATCGGCAAAAGCCATGGTTTCATCACCGCGGGTCGACATGAACACTCAACCCCCGCCACTTATCATGACGTTCAGGATTGCCGTCAAGGAGCTCTGTTCACCGTGGATCCACGTCGTGGACAAATATCCGTTGAAACAGAGCAAAGGCTATAATGATGGGTTCTCAAATGAGAGCTATTCAGAGATGTTTCAAGTCCTACTCAACTCTGATCGTATCGATCCCAACCGGTCGGACGGAATCGGAGGGTCGCACTTAATGACCCTTGCGTATCAGGCATACATGCAGGACACAAAGGCCAAACGCTACCTAAGAAAGGTCCTACTCATGCTCCTTTCCCATCCGCGGGTCAACTGGCCCGACCATATCGATTTTGAGAGTTTTGAACTCGACGCCGATGAAGATACGGGTATCTGGTCATTCTATTAGACGCTTTTCACCTTGGAGTTACCTTGCGGTAAAAATGGAAACCGAAAATGACCGGTCGACACGTGTGCCTGGTGCCTGGTGCCTGGTGCCTATACCCCACACGTGCAAAGCGTGCGGGCACTACGAAATGTTACCGAAGAAGCATCGAATCCCAACCAGTAGAACGACGGCCACGGTAGAGCCGTTGTTGGATGCGGGCCGAGTCCCACGGTACCTACAACGGCGCGCCAGGCAGCCACGGTCCGAGCTTGGGAAAGAAAGCATATAAAACCCCACCGAGCGACGCTTCCCGAACCGCACAGCAAACCGGGCAATCTCAAATCCCAGCCGCAGCAACCAAAGCCGTCGAACGGTAACAGTGTCCAACCCTCACCCCCTCTACACAAAAACACCCCGCCTGCCTCACAGCAACGATGCGCAGCGACCACAGCACCAACTCCGACTCCGACACGGACCCCCCCTCCCGCGTCCCCACCCCCTCCACCTCCACCATCGAAGAATGGCTCGAAGCCCCCACCCTCCCCTTCCAGCACGCGCAGCACGCCGCCGCACTGAAAATGCTCCACCCGAGCACGCGCACACGCATCACGGGCACCCCCGCCTTCGCCGCCTGGACCGCCGACAACGGCGGAAGCAACAGCAAAACGCTCCTCGTCACCGGCGCCGGCGGTTCGGGCAAGACGGTGGCGATGGCGGCGGCCGTCGAGTGGCTGACGGCACGCCACGCGTCGGACAACACCGTCGCGGTGCTGTACGTAGCCTTCTCGCGGCGGGAGAGCGAGGCGCAGACGCTGGAGGGCGTGTGCGCGACGCTCGCGCTGGCGCTGGCCAGGGCGATGGCGGAGGACGACGGCGGCGGGGTCGGGTTCCCGGAGCGGTTCGTCGACGGCGTGTGGACGGAGCTGGTGCGGGCGGGTGGCAGGTCCGAAGGCGGAGCGCGCAGGTTGGTGGGCGGGCTGATGGCGGCGTTTGAGAGGGTGTATCTCGTGGTCGATGGGCTGGATGAGTTCGAGGACTCGCCGCAGCTGGGCCAGAGGCGCACCGAGTTTCTGCGTGGCGTGAATGGGTGGCAGAGGGAGGGGCCGGTGTCGGTGCTGGTTGCGTGCGGGTCCAAGGCCGCGTCGAGGGGGGTGTCCACGCAGGGTCCCGTCGCGGTGCTGGATCTGGAAGCGGAGGTGGGCGCGCTGGACGTGTATCGGAATGAGCGCGTCTCTGCGCTGTCGGATCCGGTCGCGGCTTGGCCGGAGTTGCAGGCCAGTATCAGGGAGGTCGTGGAGACTCTCTATGGGAAAAGGTGAGTGTCTTTTGCATCCCTTCCCGTCTACGCGCGACGGCTGCCTGACGATGGAGCAGCTTTCTCGCGACAAAACTGGTTTTGGACTCGCTTGCGGAAATGACACGGGCAGCCGAAATCGGGGAAACTATCTTCAATCTGGAGGATAGCCCGGAGGGGTCAACATTGGATGCGGCGTACGGATTGGTCGTCGACCGAATCAACCGCCAGCCCGCCAACCGCAAGGCCCTCGCTCAAAAGACCATCTCCTGGATCGTTCGCGCGAGGAGGCCTCTCCGCACCCGCGAGCTTCTACACGCTCTCGCTTTCAACGAAGACGGGACGGCGTGGACCGAAGCAGACGTGCCGCGCATGGACGATATCATCTCGTGCTGTGCCGGGCTGGTTTCCGTCGAGCCCGAACCCGACGGCATCCTCGTATTGCACCACACCGCCCTCGACTACTTCAGAAGCGAAGCAGGCGAGTGGACCCAGCCGACGGAAAAGGTCATGGCCATGTGCTGTATGACGTACCTTCAGCTGGAAGAGCCCGAAGATGTCTTCTGCTGCTCCATTTGGGACGACGATGACGACGAAAAGTGAGTTGTTACTACCTGGGATTCAAGATTGCCCGACTAATCTGAATGTTGCCTTGCAGACGTTTCGCCCAGAAATGGCCGCTCGGAGACTATGCCACACGCTTCTGGGGTGAGCATGCCCACGGAGCCCGACACGATGCCGACATCCAGGAATCTGCGCTTCGCCTTCTCGCTCACCGGAAAGCCCTACTACGATCGAAGAGGACGCTGCTGTACGAAATCAAGGACCCGAAAGGCCACAGCTACTATTGCGAAACACAACCGTCGATCACGCTGCTGACCCACTTCGGACTCGACCCAATACTCGACCTATATCTGGCAGACCAGGTCAACCGAGTCTCCACGCTGATGGACAGGACAATGACGGCGGCCCTGCAGCTTGCCGTCGACCGGAACCTCGCAGAAGCCTTCAAGGCGACCCTGAAGTTCATCCAGCGGACGGGAAGAACGACGTACATGAGCCTGACCTCCGTCACCGGCAAGGTGCGGTACGCGGTCGACGCCGCCAACCACGAGTGCATCGAAGCCGCGCTCGACATTCTCCCCCTGGCAGCAAGCGAGCGGCAAGAGATGCTTGCCTTGTTCCTCGACGCCGCCATCGAGAAGGAGGATGCCACGGCAGCACGATTCGTTGCCGAGCGGCGAGACTTCACGCCCTCGTCGCAGGTGCTATTCGACGCCATCGCCCACGGAATGACGGAGCTCGTCGAGATGCTCGTCGGCCGCGACGACGTCAACCCGCACGTGCTGGACAAGCAGGGGAGGACGACGCTTGCGTTTGCGGCCTACAAGGGCCTTCCGCGCGTGGTTGACCTGCTTCTGCTTACTGCGCTTGTGGATCCGGGCATTCGGGACCATTCCGGGCACCGGGCGGTGACGGTGGCCGTCATGGAAGCCGACGAAGAGAAGGAAGAAATGATGGCGCTCATAATCGAACGACTCGTCCGGCACGGCCAGGACAAACACATCGACACCGGGCTCGACGACAAGGACAAGGACGGACTGACGCTGCTGACGCATGCCGTGCGGACGGGCCGGCTTCAGATTTTCGTCACTGTGCTGGACTACCTGGGCGCCGGTGAGCTGCGAGTGCGAGACAAGACGGGCCGCTGCCTGGTGTCGCACGCCGTCGAAGCGCACTGGCAACACATGGGCGTCCTCAAGGCGCTGCTCAAAGATCTCAACCTCCCCGCCAACATCCACGACAAAGATGGCAAAACACCACTCATCTGGGCGGCGCAAAGACCCAGCCGCGGCGAGTCCATCGCCGTCCTCCTCCAGAGCGGCAAAGACGTCGGCATCAACACGACGGACAACCGCGGCCGAACCGCCCTCTCCTACGCCGTGGAGCACACCAACCAAGCCGCCGCCGTCGCCGCGCTCCTCTCCCACCCGGACACCGACCCCAACATCCGCGACGCCCGCGGCCAAACCGCGCTCTGGCACGCATGGGACATCGAGAACAACTCCACCCAGCCGGCCTCCTCCCCCTTCACCCAGCTCCTCGCGCACCCCGCCACCGACCCCAACGCCCGCGACCACCACGGCGCCACCATCCTCATCCACAAAGCCCAAACCTCACGCAGCTGGGCCGTCCAAGCCGCCCTGCACCACCCGCAGACGGACCCCAACGCCGCCGACGCGACGGGCCGCACCGCCCTCTTCCACGCCGTCTTCGACCACCGCCAGACGGTCGAGGCCCTGCTCGCGCACCCCGCGACGCGCCCCAACGCCGTCGACGCCGACGGCCGCACCCCGCTCTCGCACGCGGCGGAGACGGACGTCGCGGGCGCGTGCGTCGAGGCGCTGCTCGCGCGGCCGGACGCGCTGGTCGACGTGCCCGACGGCGCGGGGCTGACGGCGCTGGACTACGCGGGGGTGCTGGACGGGGGGTGGCGGGTGCGGAGCGTGGTCGCGCCGCTCGCGGTGCGGTATCTGCGGGAGACGGGGGGCGGGGACGACGGGGAGCGGCTCGAGCGACGGGCGCGCATCGTCGGCGCCGTCAACGGGGGAGGCGTGGCGCTGCTGGCGCTGGTCATGGGGGAGGGGGGGGCGTACGCGGACGCGTGCGGGGAGCTCGTGGCGGCGCTGGTCGCGGAGCCGGGGGTCGGTGTCAATTGCAGGACTGAGGGGGGCCGGACGCCGTTCCACCGCGCGCTGGAGGAGGTGGACGTGGCGACCATGCGGGACTTGTTGGGCCGGCCGGACTTGGAGGCGGGGAGCGAGGCGGACAGGGAGGCGCTGGAGGAGGCGATGGACAGTGTGCTGGTTGTCGGGCTTGACGAGGGGCTGGTGGCGGAGGTGGAGGGGCTGGTGGGGAGGTATCTCGCAAGGGGGGCGGAAGCGGCGGGGGTTGGTGGTGGGGTTTTGTGAGATGCGAGAGTGGCGGATCTGGATCGGAAGTGCTGGGAGTCATGCTCCGTAAGGCTGTACGCCCTGCTGGTCTTGCTGTTCCTTAGCTAGAGAACGTAATGATGCCTTTGCCAGGCCCCGTTGCCTGGTGTGAGACTTTTAACTGGCTTCAGGCTGCCACCGTGCCATGGCATCTGCTACATATGGCATAGACTATGGGTTAGCAGAGAATTTCTTAGAATGCCATCGGAGCCTGGACGGAAGAGTATCTCGTAAGCACACTGGAAAAGGCTTGTGCGAATAAGGTGCAGGTTGAAGTCTTATAAAGAAGGCTCACAAAGTGACATTGGCTGCTCTGGCGCTAGGAGTTATTGATAATCAACTTGGATTGCTCTCTACTTGACCGAGCGGTAAAGGAATGGGAGGGATCTATCCTTGATACGCCGAACCTATCAAATGGTGCTCCGAGCTAAAAGATTTCCGTGTCAAACACGCGTCTTCCAGGCTTGTCGTGTACCATTCCAACCCACATGAACGACCGCAACAGGTCCTGCATCTCGCTCCATGAACCAATGTTGCACAAGCTGATATTGATGAACAGAAGGTTCTTCGTCCATTCGTCATCGGTAGCGCCAAATACGGATACAGATCCGACCATCAGCAGCCAGAGCAAGAGCTGTGGGGAGACCTGATGGGACGCCGTCGAGGTAAGGCAGGCTCTGAACGCAGGCGTGAAGTAAGGATGGGACATGCCCGGATAGTTCCTCGGAAGAAAAACGCTACATGAGAAGGCGAGCAGACCCAAGCGGATTACCTCATCGGTACAGCCATCCTCGAAGCGCATGTTGAGCAGCCGGTACATGATGGAGGCGATGGTGTCCAGTAAGACGTCCGTGGAAATGCGCTGTCTGGACTCAGCAGCGGAGTTGATCACCGTGCAGAACTCCGACATGGCTTTCCAGATACGGGCGAGCTCGTCATCGATGCCGTCGAGAGACGTGGCTGAGTCATATCGAGAACCCGTGGCGACAGGCTTGTGCAAGTTGAAGAGTGACGTCAGGTCCGGGAACGGCAGAAAGGGCCCATTGGAGGAGGGGCTGCTGAAGAACACGGGGCTCGATCCGTTCTGCAATGTTATGCTTATATCACACCTGTCACAGTTAACGTCTGTTCCGGGTCATGAGGAATGTCTCGTACCTGAGTATCTCGACCAGAAGCTTCGAATTATCCGCGAAGGCCGCGACGCCGCCTCTCAGCCCAACGATTTTGTGGAGGCCTTTCATGTGATGTCTGGCGGTATCGGAATCTCCTGTCAAGAGTGCATAGCCGGCGAGGTTTACAACGGCCGCGGCTGTGCTGTTGGAAAGGCTCTCTTGATCGTCATTGCGTGCCAACCTTTCGCGAAGGAACTTGAGCGCTTTCAGGACATGGTTCAATGTCCGCTGGTTGATGGGGGGGAGCTTGTTGGGTAGCATGGTGTTGAAGAAGCACTGTGACATGACAATCACGGCGTGGAGGTAGGCAGGGTCCAGTGATATAGGCGCCACCCATCCTTCTACAGGGGCCTGGAAGAGTAGACACGCCTCCAGTGGGAACAGAACCTTCTTGGCAATGGAAGAGACTGACTCGAAGTTGAATAAGCCGTTTGCAGGAGAAGAATTGGAGGGTGGGGCGAACGCACACTGCAAGACAACCTCAAGTTTCCCAGGCTCTACAACATCAGCGCAATGGATTGATGACAAATCCGACCCGAACTTGCGGGGGACAGTGACCGGGAGCACGGGGTAAGGCGTGGTGACAGATGGCGCCGAAGGCCCGACCGGGACTCGGTTGTGGTTCACGGCGTTGGCGGGCGATGTTTCGAGGCTCGGGATTGGTGGCTCTTGCCGCTCAGCTTCTTTTCTCTTCCGAGGGATGCGGGTCTTCCCCCGGTTCTTCCCCAGCATGACATGGCTGCGAATGAATTTGCGCACTTCTGGATTGGGCTTCTCCACGTCGGTCGACACCAGGAAATGCAGTCCTGCTGGCAACTCATGTAAGTTTATGCTTATCGGACTCTGGGTCGGCACTTGTTCACCTGGCGGCTTAACGGTGGCCATATTGTGCGGTATACTCCAGATCCGGCATGCAATGTCTGGAGGATCTCAAGACTGCAACGCAGGATGCTGCGAGGAAGGCTGTGTAGCTGCAAATGGAAGTCAATCTCCACCGATTAGGCGGCTGCGACGGGGCTTAATGAGCCTACAGGGACTGTGTGGCTAACGATGGCTTGTTCGCGCGGTAGGTAATGGTTGAGATAGGAGAGAACACAGTGGCGGAGCGGGAACCAAAGCTGACGGGAGCTTGCGGGTTCAAAAGCAATGATTGTATGCCAAATTCGGCTTAGCCGGTGCTTACTCCCGTGACGCTCTCCCGAGAGATTGTATTCCGTTTCGGG
The DNA here is from genome assembly GCA_022560015.1 of Diplodia mutila. Lineage (NCBI taxonomy): Eukaryota > Fungi > Ascomycota > Dothideomycetes > Botryosphaeriales > Botryosphaeriaceae > Diplodia > Diplodia mutila. Next base: position 11,643 of record JAFISB010000192.1, read on the forward strand.
GATAGTTCCTGGCTTTGATCGGGAAGGATTCTCGGTTGATAAGTGCGCGATCCTGCAACACAAGCGGTCCAATCAAACGGATCGATGCATACCCAGAGATAGAGCAGAGCTAAGCTCGAAGGGGCATACAATCTGTTGTTGGCTGTGCCCAAGTAATGAACTGATCTGGCCATGCGGCGGCTCTCTGGATTGAATGACTGGCAAAGGGCGCAACATTCAGCATAAATATAAAGGCCAGCTTACTCCCTTTTCTTGATACTTCAGCATTGCAATCATTTCACCTTTCCCGTCTTCAACGTCAGCAGTCAAGTCGACATTCTTCTCAATGGTCGGCTCAAAGGATCTACAACCATCGACAGCTCCATTCTACCCCAATGTCTTCTTCAGCAATCAATTTTGTGCCGAGCCGCAATGGCCAGCCCCAAACACCAGTCTCTTGGGCAAGACGGCCATCATCACCGGAGGCAACGGCGGACTTGGTTGTGAAACCGGGCTGCAGCTTCTGGAACTCAAACTATCCCGTCTGATCATTGCCGTGCGTTCTAACGAGAAGGGCGAGGCAGCTGCCATCAAGCTCCGTGAGCTGCACCCCGAAGCCAGCGTCGACGTCTGGCAACTGGACATGAGCTCGTACAACTCGATCCAGTCTTTTGTACGCCGCACCGAGACTCAACTACCGCGCATCGACATGGTCCTTCTCAACGCCGGCGTCGTCAGGCTCAGCTTCAACGCCATCAAGAGCACCGGCCACGAGGAGTGCCTGCAGGTCAACTACCTTTCGACCGTCCTGCTCGCCGTCCTTCTCCTCCCCATCCTGAAGGCCAAGGGCCCACCGGACGGCCAGCCCGCACGCCTGACAATCGTCAGCTCCGCCCTTACGCTCGCCGCCAAAATCCCCAACAGGGACGCGAACCCGCTGCTGCCCTCCTTCGATGATCCCAAGACGTTCGACCGCGACGAACACTACAACTCGTCCAAGCTGCTGGCCCACATGTTCCTCTGGAGGCTCGTCGACAATGTGTCCGCCGACGACGTCATCGTCAACCTGGCCGATCCCGCCTGGTGCAAGGGTACGGAGCTGATTCGCGACGCCGAGGGCGTGATGAAGGTGGCCGTCAAGATCTTTGGTGCCCTTACTGGTCGGACCAAGGAGGTGGGGGCTTCGTGTTTTGTCGATGCTTTGGTGAACAAGGAGAAGGAGTCACATGGGTGCTTCCTCATGAGTTGGAAGATCCATCCGTAAGTTTTCCGCGGTCCATTCCGGCCTCTTACTAAACCACTTCATAGATTTGCTGCCTTCTTGTACACGGACGAAGGAAAAGCGGTGACACAACGGGTGTGGGAGGAAACGCTGGCCGAGCTCAGCTTTGCCAACGTTGGTGCTATCCTGGACTCCATGAGAGTGTGATTTCACCTATCGCAAGACCGCCATGCTCCCTTATGTATGACTTGCTAGCAGCTTGGCATGCCGAATTGCCGGCTGAGCCAAGTAGATTCACCATCTTATTTTTGATTGATACAGCGCGTTTCCTATTGTGTGGTGGCTGTGAGCGTGGTCCGCGGACTGTCCCCGGATTGCCGGCGGTGGCCGGAAGTACCATCTGAAGCTGAGCCAATCAGCGCAGCAGCATGCAACTATCAGCCAAGCCAGTGCGAACGTGATCCAGTCCATGATCTAATTTGGAACAAGGCAGACGTTGAGCAAAGAGGGTGAGGCACTCGGTGTACAGAAGTGAGTGCTCGGGAGAACCAAGATATCGTTGGTGACGCAAACCACCGCCCTTGGAATGGAGAATACGTTACTTGGCCATTCATCTAGTTTTATAATAAGCAGCGGCCTTAGCAAGAGCGGTCTAGTAATCGAGCGGCAACACACCGTTCGTCCCGAGAGAACCTTATTGACCGCTCCTCTGAATGCCCAGCCTTGGATCCAGGCGCTCCATGTTTTGGAGGATGGCTGAGTACGTCTTCTGGCGTTTCCTCTTCTTCAGAGGCGATGCCACAGCGTGCCATCATGGCCAGAGTCATCAAGAGCTTGCCAGGTGACATGTTTGAGGTTGAGTCGATTAATGACGGCGTAATGTTGTGCTCTCTCCAAAGTGGGGGAATACCTTCCAGGTGAAGCAGGCGTATTTCTGCAGCGGCGTGGGATGGTGATTGGTGATGGAGCAGCTCGTGTCGAGATTGGCGGATCGTAGAACTTCCTCTCTTTGTTCTGGCCGGCCGTAACAACCCGCTGATCTATCTGACTGGCATTTCCTTCGACACGTTCAATCTGGTGCACCGCTGGATTGGCCGGATAGCCATTCTTCACGCAGTTACTCACACCGTCGTGTACATGATCCATGAGGTCCGCGACTGTATGTAACCACCCTCCATGCGGCAAAGCTTACGCTAACCGCACTCAGACGGTTGGAGCCGTGTTGGGAACAATATTTCCAACGATTCATTTTACACGTGGGGCACCGTTGTAAGTAACACCATCGCATCCAAAGTGTTCTTTCTCTGAGACTCAACAGGGACTCGCTTCTTTCATTCTCGTCTTCTTCCAAGCATGGAGCCCGATTCGTCACGCCTTCTACGAAATCTTCCTTCACTTCCACGTTTTCCTGACCGGCGTCGCTCTTGCTGGCATATGGGTCCACTACCAGACAAAAGACTTGTTCCAGCTCTTCCTCGTCCAAGTAGCCCTGGGCATCTGGGGGCTCGAACGCGTCCTTCGCCTCATCTGGCTTGGTTTCCGCAACTTCGGAGGCACCGAGGCCGAAGTGGAGGTCCTCCCCGGCGAGTGTCTCCGCATCCGCCTCAAGGTCGCCCGCCCCTGGCGATTCAAGGCCGGCCAGCACGTCTACCTCTACATGCCCCGCATCGGCTGGTGGACCTCGCACCCCTTTTCCCTCGCGTGGAGCGAAGCGATTCTCCACGTCGTGTATGCTGGCTACGGGAATGCCTTCATCCTGGAGTACGACTTTGGCCTCGATCGCAGATTCGTTCTCGTTGATGGCGGTCCCAAAGGTCGCTCCTTTTCCAAGAAGAACGACCGAAAGTCGGCACCCTACGCGAAATACTTCGCCAATATCGTCTCCAAGATCTGGGCCGATTATTGCGAGGCACAGAACCTCAACCCGCTGAATCTGATGCGGGATCGTACCTCATGAATCCGGCATTAATCGCTCCTACGGCCATCATCAACTCTCATCCGGATCATGACCACTACGAAGGCCTTCTGTGCCTGATCCAAGAGCAACCGAATTTGCTCTTTGACAGGCCTTTCATACTTCCCTTACCACAGAAGAGCAATAGCATGCCATGGCGACCAAAGCAGCGGACGACTAGAGACTGGCGTGTCCGGGAGAGTGTCTGGGGGAGTCTGAGCGAACAGCTCGATAAGGCAGGTGCTACTTGACCCCAGTCCGAAGGCAACAGCTTCAATTAGAGCAACCGCTGTCTTAGCAGAACCTGTCTACTATCCGCTACTCTGGAATGAGCTCACCACATCAATCTGGCAGCTATGGCCGCCGACCCAGACGAAGATTGTGTCAACGGTGTCGCGTCCGGCTTTGCTGACAGCCGTAAATGCGCAGCAAACGACTTGTCCATTATAGAGTACGAGTGGATCTTCTGGTTATTTCAGTGGAGAAGCTCGACGCGCAGAACATGTCAAGCTCGACGGGAAGCTCCACCTGGTACATCCTATTGTGGCCTTCCAAGCCACTGGTCCGGGCCGTGCCGCCGCCCATCTTCCCCCGACTCCGGCTCCTCGGCTTGACCTTCCGCCAACCCTCCTTCATCCAGCGCCTCCTGTCCTTCCTCTCATCGTCCCCCAACGAGGCCTCCTCCTCCCCCCAGTCAACCACCACAACCACCACCACCACCACCACCACCACCACCACGGCCTCCGGCCTCCGGCCTTGTCGCCGTCGCCGTCGCCATCCTCACCTACTTCGGCATCGCCCTCTCCGCCGCGCCGCACGGGGTACCACCGAGCTCTTCCTCCGCGCCGCCGTCACCGCCCCGCGCGCCGGCGCGCCGGCCAGCGTGGACCAGGTGAGCGCGGGGCGGAAACAGCTGTTTGATTTGGCGCGCGCGCGGCACTGCGGCGGCGGCGGGCGGGAGTGGGGGAGACGGGAGGGGTCGATGGCGGGTTGGTGCTGCTGGACGAGGTCGCGGGGAGCGCGGATGCGGGGCGACGCGGGCGGCGGTGGGGAGGGTGGTGGTGGACGTTTGTAGGGGTGACGCATCAGGGTTGTGGAAGATTTATAGTTCGTCTTCGTCTTCGTCGTCGTCGGAGGAGGAGGAGGAGGAGGACTGGCCGGACGAGAGGGCTTCCGAGGTGGAGGAGCAAGACCAGCTGGCTTTGGCGTTCGGGTCGCCGGCACCCGAGTAGATCGCGCGTTGCGGGTAGGGGCAGAGTATGCGTCGGGCTGTCGTGCCGTTTGTGTTGGAAGGGCTGGTCGTCGCCTCCAGATGATCGGGGGCGTTCCCGTTCTCGACCCAGTCGACTAAGCTGTAGAAAGCGTGGTCGGGGTAGGCGCCGGCGCCGCCGTAGCAGTGCGCCACTCCCGGTGCTTCGAAGTAGCGGAAGTAGTCCTTGACGGCCGGGTCGCTCATGAAGACGGCATCGTAGTAGTGGCGACTGTTTTTGTAGGGGATGATTGGATCGGCCTGTGCCGATGGTCAGCATTCCGTCTGTTGGAGAGTGGGGAAGGTCCTTACCAAGCCGTGATAGGTGATCATCTTCCCGCCGGCTTTGCGGAAGGCGCCGAGGTCCGCGTCGTTGGTGCCGATTGATGAAGTGTATTCCTGCGACCCGGAGCGGAAGATGCGGAGGAACTCGTCCCGCGTCATGTTCGAGTAGTCGAAGTCGGCGTCTTTGGCGACGAAGTACGACATCCAGTCCGCCAGGAGCGACGACGGCGCCGCGCTACACGTGCCGTTGGCGGTGCAGGACGTGCCGGCCATACCGTTCGACCCGGCCATGACCGCTTCGTGGCCCGGCATGTACCACGGCGCCGCTCCGCCTGATGCCGTCCAAGACGCATCAGCAACCGCAGCGGCACCGGCCGAGATGACGTGGGTGCGGTTCGTCTCGGCGCAGAATATCGCCTTCCCGACTTCGCCCCGCGGACTGAAGTCGCATGCGTCGGGGTTTGAGATAACGCCGTCGACGACGCCGTCCAGCCCATCGCACGCATCGACCGCGGCGGCCGTGAGGGCGTCAAGCTCGCAAGCGTGGGGGAATTCGCCGCGCTCCGCCATGACTTGCTGGAGCCAGAAGTCCCCGACGATGAATTCGCTCCAGTTTATGGCCGGAGCGGAGGCGTGGATGCCGTCGTAGAGGTCCGGGTAGCGCTGGGCAAGCATGTACCCCTGCCGTCCTCCCTGCGAGCATCCATTCCAGTATGAAAACTCCGGCGGGTGGCCGTAGAAGCTGCGGATGATGCTCTTTGCAATCTCAGTCCCGTCGGCCAGGGAGCGCGATGCAAAATCCTCCAGCACGTATTTGTTGACGTTTCCGCGGCTCGTGAGCGCCCACTCGGGGGCATCTTCGCTCGGCAGTCCGCCGTTCACCGTCAGGCCGGCGTAGCCCTCGATGATGGCACCGCCCATGGAAATGAAGGAGAAAGCCGACACTCCGGCGACCATACCGCCGCCGCCCACGCCGAGCATGCGCCCGTTCCAGGTCTCGGTCGGCAACCACACGTTGGTCAGGAGAGTGTCGTTCCAGCCGGGATGCGTGTGTGAAACGGTGACGTTGCAGAATTCCAGGTCGGAGCCAGACAGGGTCGGATGGCCAAAGAAATAATACCCTTGTGCGACAGTGGAGTAGTTCTGGACAAGGTTTGCCTCGACCGACAGGATCTCGGCGCCAATCACGACCGGTGGGGGAAGCGCGGCTGCAGAGCAGTTGATGGCAGATGAAGCGAGTGACATGATGGGCTGCAAAATCGAAAAATGACCGTTGGGACGCGGGTAATAGACGAAAGACAAACTGTAGAGTAGCTTTATAGGAGTGGCGGTCGTGAAGCTACGGCATGTGCGGACAGAGTTTCCTTTTACATCATGTCGTATTTGCTCGTATTCTCCCGTGTTCGTTTATCTCCGCGAACACGCGGGACTGTTTCTCTCCGCGTATAGTTTTGGGCCTGTGTTCCGCGTATAGCCTCGAGTCCCAAGTCATTATTCACTCGTCCTCGGACATGGTTGTTTGCCGTGTGATCGTCTCTTCTGCCGACATTGCCACGCCCAAGGAAAACATCACAAGTACGCTTCCAAACTGGTGTCAACTTGGCCTATCGGAGTCAAATGCATCCTGTCGTGGCCAAAACATGGAACTCTGATCGCAAGCCATGCACCCTGTACGTCCTGGCACATTCTGAAGTGGTTGTCGAGTAGCGTCAGATCTGGTGCACATATGGATCATCTACCGCATGCGGCCCGAGGTCTCACTTGCAGGCACTGTCCGAAGTTTTCACGGCAACACTGTGGAGCGGGCAGGCGCGGCTCAAGATGTTTTATGCGTACTACGTAAGAAGCGGTAACATGACAAATGAGTGGAAGCCTTGGGGCGTAAGCTGAATGAGTGACCTCTCCACACAAACGAAAAACTACAAAAGCCACCGTTGCCGCGACGACGTGATCAGCCCGTGTTTTCCACCCGTCTTCTCTGATCTGACAAATCAAGAGCAGAGCCAGGAAGAGATCTTATCATTGAAGTCACTCGATAGAGTTTCGTAGTCGCGGTCGTCTCCACCCAGCACACTTCCGGCGCAGTTGTAATCGCTGTTGATGTCAGATTGGCCATTCCTTTGTCTTGAGCACTTACGTCCAGTAGGTGCAAGAGTGTCCATCGGACACCTTGATCGAGCTTGCCCTGTCATTCCAGTCGCTTGAAATGTTCACTGCGCCGTGGTGTGGTCAGCCTTGAAGTTGGGATTACACGGTGCTCTGCCCCTCTACTCACAGCAAGTCCCGGTCTGTTGGTCTTTGAGGTCGAGCTTCGGACCTCTGTAGCGGGAGTCCCGGTAGAATTGGATTTCGTACGTAGCCCGAGCAGCGAGCCTACTAGTGTTAGCGCCTGATGGCTAGTGAAGGGGGAGTTTCCGCACCTGGAAGCATCGACACCCTCCGCTTCGGGCAAGGCAGCGGCGAATGCATGGCCTACAATGAAGAGGCAAGCAATTGCGCTCCGGATGACGTGCATTTTCTTGATGCGAATGGTTGACTTCCCGGTCGGGGTGGTTGCGGTCGTTGGTGATATGGTCGACAGGCAGTATGGGCTCCAACTTTATAAACTTCCTTCATCAGCCAAGATGGGAGAATTTCTATTGCCACCATGTGTTAGCCATCGTGGTACCGCTATACAATCGTATGATCATTTTGTTTGTGGCTTCGGAGAAGGGAGCTGAAAGCCACAACAATAGCGCGGGTTCAGAAACCTTGAACCTGATACCCATCCTCGATACGAGAAGAGAGAGCACATGATGCAATTTCGAGCGAGCCAAACGCTACACCCTAAGGCAAATCAGGTTACTTGTGCAGTCCATCCTCTCATATTGCTGTTGCTAGCAGGAGTAAAGTAAATGTGTTTCAATAATACCTGTGGTGGAAACTATTCCTTCTTTGACAATGTACATCTTAATCCGTAACGTATGCATTGCAACCATACCCCAAGAAGCCAGTTTTTCCACGAGGGCTGTGTAGTAGTAGGCCCATAGAGATTCTTAGAGTCAAAGTTGGCTGTGGCTTACATGCAGAGACTGTTGTATGGAGCCAGTAACAGGTCAGAGTTGTGGGATACAGGCTTTCTCATCGAATCCACCTGCCAGACTGCGTTGTGCATTGTCTCACACTTGTACCCACTGTACGGACCGTTTAAGAAGCCGGCCCTCAGTCTAGCTTAGTGGTGGCGCATCTAAGACAGACTAAGCGGGACCGAATATAAGCAAGTATCAGCACGCCAAGTGTTCGTACAGTAACACGTTATGTTGTATAATAACGTCTTAAACCTATTCGAGCTAGCTAAGTATGCGGAGGATGCCATCTTAATTATAGTCTTATTCCCTCGAGTATCCGTACTCCGCGACTAGCCCTCACACCTGTTAGCCAAGTGGTCGGGCTCCGATGCAGGCAGCAACAACGATTGAGATCCTTACATTCCCCGATCGTGGCAGACTGACTCGGGAAAGGCGGCTAAGATCCAATGACACGCTGGTGAGCGGGGATGGATGTTGGTTGCACTGTGATGCCTTTTCCTCGGAAAGATTGGGATGTTCTCGTGCTTGGTCACATGGAAAAGTTCGATCAAACCGTCGATTATCTGGTGCAAGGCCACCGTGTCTCACGTGGCTTACCATGCGTACCATTCTTCTTCGCCGGCGTTGCAACACGTCCGTGGTGCTGATAGTTGAGTGTCGATAAAGCAGTGAGATAAGGTTTGGCGAACAGATTGATTAATTATTACATGTAGAGGAGGTTACAGTAATACATAGACGGGAGGAAGCCTTGAACGTGTCACGTAACCCGTGACATGTTCTACATCTTTTCAGCTGGAAGGTAAATCCCATTGAACACAGACACAATCTCAGACCCGACCAATATCAGCCACATCAAGGGAACCGACCCGAATGGTAAGTATGTACCTCTACTGCTTCTCCAAGCCATTGCCAGGAGGGATGGGAAACGGGCAGCGGGTCAAGAAGTTCCTGCAAGGCATGTCGGACGGGCTGTTCGCCTGCTTGTTCATGAAAACGTAGTTGGGGCCGAAACCGGTTTCGATCTGGCGCACATGTCAGCAATCCATCCATCCAAACACTGCACTCTTCCACCCATGATGATGAACTTACATTGACGCAGCCGCCCTCGTGATGGTCCTCGTGGTTGTTGCTGCAGTACGCGCACTGCTTGGACGATCCGATTGTGTCGCCGTCCCACACGTTGAGCCGGAAGTAGCCCGAGTACGAGAAGGAGAGGGCTTCGTGCAAGTCGCCGCCCTCGACCCGGTTGTCGGTGCCCGAGCCCGTCTTGCCGGTCCACATCTCGTCGCCGGAGCAGTCGCGCCCGCGGAAGAAGGTTACGCTGCCGTCGGCGGCGTGGGCGAGCTGGCTGAGGAGGCTGGCGCCGAGGAGGATGGATTTGATGAGGCCGACCATTTTCGATCTTTGAGCAGGAGTGGGTGATGGTGGGTTTGATGGGAGGGGAAATGGATGATGGGTGTGTTTGTTTGAGCTGTAGAGGGTAGGACTTGTCTTCTTTAAATATTCTCGTCTGCCATTGTGTTCGCTGGTAAATGGTTCCCGACAACTCTCGTCCGCCGTCAAAAGGGGTACGAAGGCAGTTGGTGATGTGCAGCGCTCCTACTGCGAAAGGTGAATATCAAGACCATCACCCGAGACGAAGGTGTTGGAACATTCGTGAGCCAATGGTGTTCCTGGATGGATGTGTAGGAGCCTCAATGTGTTGGAGGTTTGGTGAGCCAATGAGGTTCTTGGATCCAGGATTGGGGGCCAGACGATGGGGTGCCTGGATCGATGCTTGGGGGCGGCGGGCTGGCGCCACCCGCTTCTGCACCGTGCGTCGGCCGGGGCTCCGGATCCAGCCCACGGGGTGCGCGTTGGGGATGCTCCGCGACCCGCTTTACCCGGTTGGAGAAACAAATCCTCATGTTCCTTCTCGTGTAGAGTGGATTCCACCCTGAGCCTTGCATCATGGGTGGTTGGCCGTGTCACTGAAGGCAAAGGACAATTCATTGCGGTGGGCGGGCGGAAATAAGCTGGAACCCAACATCAGTAAGGCACCCTCGGCATCATCTCTGATGGCAATTCTTCAGCGATACGTATACCCGGCGTGAATTGCCCGAAACGGCAATCTCTCAGCGCCATCGATCAGCCGGCACAGGCGCGACATAAGGAATGGATTTCATGAAGGAAACTGCCGCTTCAATTGTTTTGCAAATGCTGGCAACACTATCCCGGCTGGCAGTGAGTAAGGCTGATACACAGGCTCGCTGGGAAGTCTCCCGAGCACCGAGGAGCCCCACCTGCCCGCAAAGTCGTGGCCACCATCATCACGCAATCTGCAACGACAACTCCTGTCTTCGACGTGAAACCAGAATCGATACCTCGACGTCATGCCAGTTCAAGTGATTGACGTCAGCTTCGAGCACCACCCAGATGGCTTCGGGATCGGGTCGTCCACTCCACGCCTGTCCTGGCGCTTCTCCCACGGACAGTCCCCCGTAAAAGGCTGGAGACAAACCGCATACGAGGTGGAGATGGCGCGAGGCTCGCAACCGCAGCCAGAAGCGTTCCGGGTCGAAACTGACAACTCGGTGCTCAACCCATGGCCGGGCCCGGCATTGGCGTCCCGGGAGAGGGCGTCCGTTCGAGTGAGAGCCTTCGGAGCCAGCAACGTCAATGGCGCTACAGAATGGTCCGGTCGGGAAGTAGTGGAAGCCGGCCTGCTGCAGCGCTCCGACTGAACGGCCGACTTCATCACGTCGCCGATCGAGCAGCCCAAGGACAAGCCGCACCGTCCTCTTGCATTCCGAAAGTCGTTCAACCTCGAATCTGGTGCAGGTTCTCGTTCCAGACTCTACATCACCAGCCTCGGCGTGTACGAAGCGCACATCAACGGACGCCGGGTAGGCGATTTGCAGATGACGCCGGGATGGACGAGCTACAGCCATCGCCTGCAGTACCAGGTCTACGACGTAACCGAGCTGCTCCAGGAGGGCGAGAACGTCATCGGTGTCGAGGTTGCCGAGGGGTGGTACGCCGGACGACTTACCTGGGGCGACGGCATCCGCAACTTCTACGGAGACAAGCTGGGCGTGCTGGCCCAGCTCGAGATTCACCACAACAGCCAAGTAATGCAGACCGTCATTTCCGACTCCTCCTGGCAGACACATGAATCTGCACTGATCAGGAGCGAACTCTACGATGGAGAGGTGTACGATGTTCGAGAGGAGGCGCAAGGCTGGAGCAGCCCCGGCTTCTCAGCTGGAAGTGACTGGCAGCCGGCACGCGTCCTCGAGTTCCCAAAAGCCACACTGTTCTCGCCCGACGCTCCTCCGGTCAGAGTCACGGAGGTCGTCCGACCGCGCTCAATCTTCAAGAGCAAGAGCGGAAAGACGCTGGTCGACTTCGGCCAGAACCTGGTGGGCAAGATCCACATCCAATCCCTCTCGCAGCCCTCCGGCCACACCCTCAAGATCCGCCACGCCGAAGTGCTCGAGGACGGCGAACTGTGCACCCGGCCCCTCCGCAACGCCAAAGCCGAAGACACCATCATCTTCTCCTCCGGCCCCCTGACAGACTGGTCGCCGCGCTTCACCTTCCACGGCTTCCGCTACGTCCAACTCGACGGCTGGTCCCTCGACGACGCCCCCCCCCCTCAAGCACCGCCACCATCGCCGCGCTCGTCACGCACTCCGACATGCGACGCACCGGCCACTTCCGCTGCTCCAACGCCCCCGTCAACCAACTCCACGCCAACATCGTCTGGAGCATGCGCGGCAACTTCCTCTCCCTCCCGACCGACTGCCCGCAGCGCGACGAGCGGCTGGGCTGGACGGGCGACATCCAAGTCTTCGCGCCCACCGCCTCCTTCCTCTACGCCAGCGCCGGCCTCCTCGCCAACTGGCTCCAGGACCTCGCCCTCGACCAGTCCGCGAACGGCAGCGGCAGTACGCCAGCATGCGCGCGCACCTCGACCGCGCCGTCCGCCGCGACCCCGCCGGCACCGGCCTGTGGGATCCGAATCCGAATCTCCGGCAGCTGGGCGACTGGCTGGACCCGAACGCGCCGGCGAGCGGCTGGCGCGGTTGGTCGGGCGGGCGAAATTCCGCGTGCTGGGCGCGCTGGCGGGGACGGGGCACGTGCAGCTGGCGTACCGGATGCTGCTGGAGGAGGGGTGCCCGAGTTGGTTGTATCCGGTGACGATGGGGGCGACGACGGTGTGGGAGCGGTGGGACGGCATGGTGCCGGATGGAGGCGTTAATCCGGGGGAGATGACGAGCTTCAATCACTATGCGCTGGGCGCGGTGGCGGAGTGGCTGCACGGCTGCGTGGCGGGGATTAGTCCGTTGGAGGCGGGGTGGAAGAGGTTTAGGGTGAGGCCGATGCCGGGGGGGACGGTGGACTGGGCGGAGGCGAGGTTTGAGGGGCCGTATGGGCTGGTTGAGGTGAGGTGGTGGGTGGTGGATGGGGACGGTGGGGGGAAGAGGTTCAGGTTGAAGGTGGTTGTGCCGCCGAATGCGGAGGCGTTGGTTGTTTTGCCGGGAGAGGCGGAGGAGGAGGGATTGTGGTATGGTTCTGGCGAGTATGAGGTCGAGACGGAATTTGAGGCGCCGGGGGAGTGGCCGCCGAAGCCTGTTTGGACGCAGTTTGAGGAGGGGAGGGAATAGGATGGCGTGGGGGTACTCGGTCAGTACTTTAGATGACATGATGAGTGCAATTTCGGCTTTTCACTGCTTTTTATGCATCGCACTACAGGTATCGATTCTTGTCCGATTCAGAGATTCAGAGTAGAGTGGTATGTATGACGGGCCGATCCGTGGTCGAGAGATGGGATGCTTGGCAACCTGCGCGTATCCTGGAAGAAAATCTTGTCGGAAACTTGACGAGAAAGCGCTTGCCTTAGATTTGTGGCCCAACCGTGATCCTCCTTGGTCAGACTACATTCGGTAAAGCAAGTGTATCAGATAGGCACTACCTCCTGCATCGAATGGCGGGATTTACGATAATTCGCCGCCTGATGCGTACTGAACTCCGAGATTTTCTTAATAGGACCGGGAGATGCGATGCAGCCCCCTTTTTTCCCGGCGCCTTGCACTTTAACTACCCTCAAAGGCTCTGATTTGAGTCCAACGGTAAAGAGGGAGGCAAGTCGGATTTGTATTTGGTACTGCCATGCGGAAGATCAATCCTCAATCGATCTGGATATAGAAAGTCGGAGGTCGGGTATTTCCGGACATTTTCGGGTCCGGAGCTCATGTCGATCGAGAGTTGGGAATTGTAGATTCGGAAGTTGTGCAGCGCATGTCACGGCCGTGCTTCGAAGAGGTCGTGCTGCCAGTCTTAAGTGCGAGGCATCCTCGGCGTTAAGAGTCTGGTCGACCGGTCTATACTCTCGCATTTAAGCTTAAAGCGCCCTCATAGCATCCACCAATCGGACGTTTCCAGTTTTTTACTTTCCGAAGCTCCACTGACATAGGCACCTTTTGTGTGGACGTTCCCCACGATGGCTTGACGATTAGTTTCTCCAGCCATCTTGCGTGACTGCTCGACTCAATCACAGACTCGGTTCAAGCCACACTTAAATCTCACTCCAACGATATGCTCAAGCTCCTTCTCACTTTACTCGTCCTTTGTCTTGTCACTTTGGCAATATACCGGAAATTCTTCCATCCGCTGGCAAGGTTTCCAGGTCCGACTATAGCCATCCTCTCTTCTATGACACTCTGGTGGTTGAATCATAAAGGTTTTCCGGAGGCCGATTTCGAGCGCTGGCACAAGCAGTACAGTAAACATGACGACGTCCAACGTAGGGAATCCATACTGATCCGGACCAGACAGCAAGGTCATCCGAATTTCACCCAACGAACTCCACGTTGCGGGCGCCGAGTGCTACAAGCAAATCTACAACTACCATTCCCCGCCGAAATATGGTGTCTTCTACGATGCCTTCCTCGCCCCCGGATCGCTCTTCGGCCAGCTTGACAGCGCGAAGCACAGAGAAAAGAGAAAGATGATGAACCCGCTGTTCTCCAAGCGCTCCATCACCAGCATATACCCTTTGGTTCTGGAGAGGGTATACTGCATCTCGCAAAAGATGCTGGAGCGCTGCGGCGGTTCGCCCATCAACATCGTCGATGCCTACCGCTGCCTGACCATCGACATCATCAGCGCCTTCTCCGTCGGCGTGTCTCTGGACCTGACCAGCCACGCTCCCGAAAGCTTCAAGGCCGACTACCTCCGCATATTCGACTCCGCTGCCGGGGTCCAGAGACAGATCTACAACAATGGACTCAAGAGGAACATCCTGCCAAAGCTTCCATTCTGGGCCGTCATGTTTTTGGATGCAAAAGCGAGAGGCGTCGTCGGGTTGTTCAAAGTAAGCGCAAATCCAGCCTCGATTCTCATCCCGGACCACGACACTGATTTTCTAGCACGCGGCCATGTGCCTTCAGATTATCAACAGCCGCACAACCGAAGTCCCGTATCCCGTGATGTTCGACCAGCTGGACGACTACTCGGACGGCGAGAAGATCTCCGAAGCCATGTCCGTCCTCATTGCCGGCTCCGACACGACGGCTTACACGCTCTCCACCGGCACATTCCACATCTTGAACACGCCGGAGGCTAGGAAGAAGCTCGAGCGGGAGTTGCAGCAGCACATAGCAAACCCGGACCAGATGCCTTCCCTCGGCGATCTCGAGAACCTTCCGTACCTGGTATGAAAGCCTTTCCTGGAAGCCAGCAATTCGATGACGTGGGACTTACTGACCGGCTTCTGCACAGGTGGCATGCATGAAGGAGTCCCTCCGCGTAGCCATGCCCGTACCGGGGCGCCTCCCTCGCCTAGTTCCCGCCGACGGCCCTCCCTTGGTAGTCGATGGGGAAGTCATCCCCCCCGGCGTACGTCGTCCATTGCGATCTCCCCCTTCCTCTCCGATTCCCGTACTGAAAAAGCCCGCAGGCCATTATAGGGTGTTCCGCATACTCCGTGCACTTCGACGAGGGCATCTGGGGCCCGGATGCCCGTCAGTTCCGGCCGGAGCGCTGGCTCACGGACGACGCGAAGCGCCTGGCGAACTACCTCGTGTCGTTCTCGAAGGGATCGCGGCAGTGCATTGGGATCAAGTATTTTTTCCCCCCCGAGCCGTGTGTGTGCGTGCGTTCGTTGCTGATGAATGTGGTGGCCAGTCTCGCTGAAGCTGAACTTCTTGCCGTGTTCGCTCACGTCTTTCGTAAGTTTGATATGGAACTTGTGTCGAAAAACTTTACGCCGCGGGATGTTTTTGCGACGGTCCTTGCTGAGGGGGGAATCGACGTGTCGTTTAGACAGAAGGTAGTTTGAGGTCAACGAGTTTCCCGCGTTAGATTAATGGCATGGATTCAGCTTAGAATGACTGCACTTATGAATCAGGAAGTAACGTGGCCTCCAGTATACCAACGAACACCCTCCTTTGCTATCAATCTTGCTACGGACCTTATCCCGTTGCTTTCGTTGTTCGAGGAACAAGTCAATAAGTAGTATCCAAGCGAATCTCCAACATCGCTCGACACCTCCATGCTCGTAAGGGCTCCGCTCGGTATTCTTGCACATCGATCTTGATCTGAACTATAACAAGCGTATTGCAATAAAGCTATCAATGCTCGCAGAAGTTGACCTCATCAAACACGGCACTGTCAACCCGATGCACATGCGCCGTCCGCTCGCTCATCAGTTCCTCCCTCAGCTCCTTCGCCTCCTCCATGCCCATCGGCCACCCATCCGCCCCCGAAGTGATCATCTCCGTCAGCTCCGTCGGAAGCGCCCCGACCCTCCCGTTCGCAACCTCCTCGGCCCACCAGTCGTGGCGCTGCGGCGGGACATTCGCCGTCGAGATGACGCGCTGATGCGGGTCGACGAGGAACAGGGCGATGATCTTGCGATGGCCGGGGCGGGAGCGGTCGCGCAGGCCGAACGGCTCGACGCGGTGCTGCAGGACGTTCGGGAAGGCGATCAGGCGGCCTTCGCGGGTCAGGACGCGGCCCACGTTCTGGACGGAGGCTTCGGCCTGCCTGATGCCGTAGAGAAACTCGAGCCCGCCGTAATCGTACTACACCAATGTCAGCGCAGGCGATGGATTGGGGAAGTGTGCACTCATACCTGGCACTCCGCCTTCTGGGTAAGATCCTCCGTATCGACATTCTGCCGGAAGCCCAGGTAGCTGTCGGTCACGTTGTCGCAGTCGTAGTAGTAGATGGCGGTCGCGCAGATCCATTCGTTCTGCATGCCCTCGACGTGCCACGAACCGCCGGGGTAGTCGGGCTTGTCCGGGGTGAGATGGATGTTGGCGAGCTTGACGATGACCTGGAGGCCTGCCGAGCCGAACTGTTGGCGGAGGTCGGCTTTGCATTCCTTGAAAACGTTTTCGCTGTCGTGCTGGGCGTAGGATTTGGGACTCGGGAATATGAGCTCGCGGGGCGAGTCCAGCTTCTCGCGTCGAATGGCTCTCTCGTCTTTCGGTTCGACTTCGACTTCGACCCCCTCGTCCTCATCTCTATCACTTTCGTCCTCTTCATCTTCGTCATCATCTTCGTCATCGTCGTCGTCACACCAATAATCGCCATGGTAGGTATAGTAGGGATCATCAAGAAACACACGCAGGTACGTGGCGGGCCTACGATCCGTCCCCGTATACCCCAACACCTCCTCCCACAGCGGGACGGCGGCGTCCATGACGCGCTCTACGAGGCCGTACAAAGGCCTGTGCCTAACGGGATGCAAGTTGTTGACATAACTCACAATGCGCGTCTTGCCCTCATCAGTGAAAGCAACATCGCACGGCAGCCACTGGAAGTGATTCGACCACAGCGGCCTGTCCCAGTACCGACACACGTTCCTCGCGGCGCCCCAGACCTTCTCGACCCACGGCCGCGGCACCGTCTCGCCGCGCCCCGCCGCCGCCAGGCAGTCGTCCAGCCCGAGGAGCGGCGCGCCGGCGCCCGACAGGATCCGCGAGCGGCCGAAGACGAGGGGGAACAGCGACGGGTGCACCAGGTCCAGCACCTGCCCGTGCGATCGCGAGCCGGGGTGCCAGTCCTTCTCGGCGCCGTCCTCGAGCAGCTCCGCCGCGGCGCGCGCCAGCTCCCGCCGCAGGGCGGCGGGGACGACGTCGTCGGACTTGGCGACGGCGGCGGCGGTGTCGAGGACGCGGACGAAGCGCTTCCGGGCGAAGACGGCGGCCTTGTCGCGGAGCTCGGCGACGCACTGCGGGAAAAAGGAAAAACACATCAGCGACGTACCCCACACGACCTCCACGACGGTGGCGGTACGTACGAAGTCGAACATGGCGTCGTCGAAGCCCTGGCGGGTGGTGAAGGTCCAGCGGGACCACGAGCGCAGCTGCGGCGGCGGCGGGTACACGGCTTCGCTGCGCCACCGCGCGACGGTCGCGTCGTCGAAGACCTTGCGCTCCCAGCCCGGCTTGTCGGTGAGGGCGTTCGCGACGGCGAGCATGCTGCGCTCGCGCTCCGTCGCCGGCTGCGGGCTCCAGCCGAGGACGGCGCTGCGGAAGGTAGGCCCGGCCGGTTTGTGGTCGATGCGGAGGCCGAAGCCTGGGCGCTTCAGGGTGGCGGCGCCGTCCATTTGTTCGGGGGTGGGAGTGATGGGGAGAGGTGGTTGTCACTGCGGTGGATGGACGATTGGTGGGCGCTTTATAGTGACGGGGTGAAGGCTTCTTGGTGACGTTCAAGTGGCCGTGCGCTAGGCAGGCGCTCGTATCTGCTGGCACTAGTTGCCCACCTATACACTTAGACTCTGGACTCCGAAAAGCTTTTCTGCATTGGGGGAAAGAACGCTGCTGGAGCCTGATCGCAGACGCATATAGGAAGTGGCTCCGGCGGTGTCTTGAGAGCGCCTGAGTGCATGTTACCTTCCGAGGAGAGTCGCTAAATTTGAATCTACACAGACGAGAAGCCGAAGTGAAAGTAGGATTGCAAGGTGACGAGGAAGACCTGCCTGCGGAGGTAGTATTCGTGGATTGAGCTTCTTTTCGACGCAGATCGAATAGACTACCTACGATTTCTCGAATTTTGAGAGGTCTCCTTGGCAGTCCTGTAGAGGGTATGGGAAAGTTGAGTAACCAGGGGTATGTGTACTCCAGTAATAATATCGTGAGGCTTATTTAGGTGGCCCACGGATAAATGAGCGTTGTAAAAAGTCTGGAAGATAGAAAACTGGAAGAGAGCAAGCTCTCAAAACATTCTGAAGAGCGGCCGCAATAGAAGGGCGGCTCCCTGACACCTTTCCCTACGGAGTCTGCCGGTACATCACATGCCCTGCGCAGGTGCTTACTCCATGGCTCTGTGAGCCGGTTCCTCAGCTTCGCCGGGCTGTTCGCGCATGTCGACGACCTCTACGCCCCACCGCCGCCTCCCGCCCCCATCCTCAAACCAACCAAGTCTCGTAAAGATGCCCTTCTCGCCATTCAGGCCATCGGGTCCCCTTTTCCTGACCAGCCCGAGCAGCCTCTCGCTCCCCGCAACCAAGGCGAGCACGTCGGCGACGCACTCGACATTGTGATCTAGGTTACGCAGATACCGGCGCTGCCGCGCGCCGACAACGACGGTCGTCACGATCAGCCACGTGAGTATCGCGATGCTGAGCCAGACAGCCACGGCGTTCATTTCCAGAATCTCGATGGGCGTCGACACCAGCGCTTCGGCGGTACGGTTGGTCGTCGAGTGAGGCGACGAGTGGTTCGCCTTCGGGCTCGGCGCATCGGTCTCCGCCTTGCCCAGATCGGGCGGCAGGGTGGCGTTGACGATCTGGTATGCCCAGCCGCCGGTCGTGAGGGAGAGGTTGCTGCTGACGAAGTGCTGAAAGAATGTCGCGAAGGTGTGTTGCGCGAAATGCTCAAAGGTCGTGACGTTGATGAAGGCTTCGGGGTCCTGGCCGGCTCTCATGTACATCGAGTAGGTCATGAAGTCGAGGTTGAGGCCGGTCTCTGGGTCTCTGTAGTTGAAGCATTGGTCGTCAAGGTCCTCGTATGGTACGAGTCCCGCCATCGAATTGTCCACGGGGTCAAGACCGTTGATGTTGGCAGCGCCGAGCAAAGATCTTTGAAAGAGAACGCCGAAGCTGGCAATAGCTCGTGGTTAGCGGATGTGCTTTAGTGCTTAGGATTCGAGTGTGCAGGCTCCTACCTTGTGGTGGTGTTGACTTCGGCAGTGTCCTCGTCTACTCCTGGGGTGACTTCCCGGAAATGGAACGCATCGCTCCATGCTTCGCCATCGATTCTTGGTTCGTTTAGGATGGCGAAAGACTGTACTTCTCCCGTGTCGCCGTTTACAGTTACGTTTGCGTCGGCGGTTTCGATGACTGGCTTGCATTGCATGGCTGCTATGGCTGGGACTTGGGTGAAAATGAGGCGATTGCTCTGATCGTGAACTTGTCGACATGCTGAAACTCCATGCCCGTAGATCCACTTCATTGAAATCTTGAGGTGATTCATCGGGTCATAGTCGACGCCGTTATCCGAAGACCAATATCCAAAAGCCAGGTTCCCTGCAGGATAACCTGTTTCGTTAGTGCAACACTGCACTTTGGACGGGTTCGTGAAGAATGAAGTATTGAAGAAGGACGTCCCCAGGCCGGTAGCCGCATCCGCTCCGAGTTCATATCCAGTCACCATATCCTTTGGGATGGTGCTCTGGTTCCATACTGAAGAGTTGGTCATGTCCCACTGTGTAAGCCATGAGGAATGGTTGTTCAACCCTTCGTACGGATTGCACTCAAGCCGGGCTCGAACTGCAGGAGTTTTCACGGTTACATTGACCAAATGTTGAAAGAGTGAGGCCCGTGGCTGTGGGTAACTGCTGACCCGGTCAAATGCTCCGTGATGAGGGGGACAAAGCTCCATCCATCACGGCTCCATCGTGGCTGACGCGCGTTTAAAGTCAACTGAAGGGTGGCACTATAGAGCCAATTCGTTGCCAACTGCTCGTACAGGTTTGCGAGAACTGATATAGGCGTCGGGTTGCTATGCGGTGTCAATTGGTAAGGCGTTTGGTAAACGAAGGGTACGTCGCGTATTTCAAGGTTTCGCTCTAATGTCCTAGACATAAGTTGGCTACCCTCGCTGCGCTGAAACAATGCCGACATTGAGATTGTAACTGAATCAAACATCAGCTACGTGCTTCGGGCCTGAAGCTACTGCTTTGTGAAGCGGTTGAAGTGAAATTGGGGAAGCTCACATATTTGAGACAGTGTAGTGCCGACAGTAATGAAGCATAAGAACCAGTGGCGGTTTGAGGCTGCCTTCAAGGCAGCTGCAATCCAATAAGAAGACTGGTACGATAAAGCTACTCCGCGAGCTGCAGGTGTCGGCTCGTTTGCAGTTGAAAGAAAAGGCTGCAATCTCCGAAATGTTGCATCCACGGAGCCCCACCAAAGTCCTATACCTACCGCTACAATCGTCGGGATGATTGATATCGGTGCTACGGAAGCCGTCTTACGGCTGAGTAACGTAATGCTGGCCTCATATGTAAAGAAAGCTTGATGAAGGCTTGAGCGCTGTGCAAAGCCGTAAAGTACCGAGAGAGAGGTCAGAATCACCACCAGGGTCAGCATTAAGCCACATAAAGTTCTCAGTCGCAGAGCTGCTGGAGTTGAGTCAGAAATCTTTGAGTCTCTCGGAACAACAGGTCCTGCAGCAAGGCTTCAGTAGTGTGTTCATAGATTCCAGTATTCTTTGGCTTACCAGATGCTGTCTCCGTACAGGGCGTTTCATGTAATGCTTGAAATGAGGTATGGTACCGGTTTCTGCGAATGACCTCGTAGAGTCTTTTTTCAGAAGATCGGTCGAAGCCAAGGAAAGTTTCTCGGAGGTTTGGCTGATTTGCGATCAACGAACAAGCCGTTGTCATCTTGGCAGGATCCGAGCTTAAGTTCAGAGGCCGGCGGTAAGGTCTCGAAGACAACCACACGACCAGTAACAGAAACAACGACAGCAGAAGGATCACCACAGCTGTAATGGCAACACCGGAAACCACGACTATCCGCCTTTCGACTCTTTTCACTAGGCCGTTGACCAGAGCTTGGCTGGACTTCCTCTGCTCAAGCAGAGAATGCTGGACAACCTCGCCAAAGATTCGCTGCTTGATTCGTCTTGCCAGAGCGACCAGATCGTTATCCTTGGCCATTTTCCCCACGTCGAAATCGTACAATGCTGCTAAATTCAGTGCCAAGCCGTCAATGTGTGGTGATTGCGATGAGACAATGTATGGCGTGTACCGTGACCAGTTTGAAGAGAGAGCTATTTGCTGGGCTGCTCCATCGTCGAGGGTGTCCATTGGAATTGGACTGCGTTTTTTGTGATATGCTCCCTCATCAAAGATGACCTCAGACTCCGTCCCTGTTGAAAGTACGCTGACTTCCATTCTTGCCATGTAGTAATCAGCTGCACATACTTGTGCAGAGATGTTGAAATCCGAGCTGAGCTCCAGATCGAAAGCGTTGTTCTTGTATTGCGCCAAGGAGGTCATAGCGACAATGAACTCTCTATCGCCACATTCTGCCGAGTAATTCGTGGCCATCCACGATGGTGTGTCTGTAGTAGCGGACCAGAATGCTACTCCGCTAACCACATAAGACTCATCCAGCTTGATAGTAAGATCACACCCGTCATCTGACGATAATGACACTAACCCCCCGGGCATCCACTCTGTCTTGTTGAAAACCGTGTCGACATGGCTCTCGTTCGTGATCCGAGTGCTCTTCAGAATCATAGGCTTGCAATCCAGTTCTGTGTTTAAGACCAGGGTTTCCGCATGCCATGTCTCGGGTACCGAAGACAGGGAAGGGCCGAGTGGAGTATCATGAAGTTTGAACGGCCACACTGGATAAGTAGTATATTCGTCCGTTATCCAGGCTGAGGTTGATACATTCTGGAAGATGTTGCCGAGAATGCGTAGATTCGTCTCCCGGTCCGTGCTTAATGGTAATGGGGAACTTGTTGGAAACACTGCAAAGTCTGTGCGTTCGGCCGTAGTAATGCTGGTTGGCTCTAGTAGAGAAGGCGAGAGCGGAGAAATCACGAGGAAACCGAGAATGTTGATGAGGGAGGACGAAATCAGAATCCAACTTCGACGGCCAACGCTCTTCTTTTTCGATATCCCATCGGCAAGTGCAGCCCACCAGGCGCCACTATTTTGAAGAATTGTTGATGAGCCGGGTCCGCCATTCGGTCTTGCCATACGTGCGAAGGGTTCGGTCCTCTTGACGTCGTCAAGCACCATCGCTGTCATTTGGACATAAAGAACAGCGAGAAGCGACGGGGCAAACCGCCATCCAAAGAATCGAAGAGTGAAATCATCGTCTTTCCCCAAACCGTAATGGGTAGCGGAGTACCAATAGATAACAATGATTGTGAGAATCAACCCAACGGAGAAAAGGGCCAGAAGGCTGAAGAATGGCCACTTGAGCGTGTAAGGGAGCCATGTTACCGGGGGTGGAGACGCAGAAAATCCAGTGTCTGTCGCGAAAGTATTCTGGTGGTCTTGTAGGTCTAAACAGTGTCAATAATGCAGCGTTTAGTAGAAAAGACATAGTTCCAGTACTTACCATCAGACAATACATATCGCTCTGCCAGCACACTGGTATCATCAGAAGATGAATTGTTCAAGACGTAAGTAGCTGGTGCAGACAGAGGACTCGGGAGAAAATGTGCCTCCTCCAGGAGGTCAGGTACTTCGGCCGTAAGGGACCACGCGTCTGTGTCACTTCTTGAGCTTTGTCCTCTTGGAGAAGACATAACGTTGCTTGCGAGGTGACTTCTGAGTCGAATAGATGAGCCAACGCATTGGTGGAGGCCCTCTGGGTGGTTTTAAGTAGGGGTAGTAAAAGCCCCCAAACCATTGGTAGCAATATGTGAGCTGAAGGCGCAAGGCTGTGGCGCAAACTTAGGCAACCATGGTTTCACAGGCTTTCGCGCTGCGCTTTCACAAACGGTCAACAAGGCCAGCGTACCGTAGCTGTATGCCCGAGAAGTGATAATTGTAGATTTCACATTTTCAACCATGCGAGTGCAAGAAGCATGATGAAAGCGCATCGCAAATGAAGGGGTGTATCGGCATTCACGCAAATGGTAGATTATTCAACATCACCCAGGAAGCATTACTTCTTCACACAAAACCAAAATCGCATGCACAAATCTTGTAACTCCGTGTCTGCCTTGCTACTAACAACACTCCACTCGGACGCGTCACCGTAACGCGCAGCCTTGCTTGACTTGGTGAGCCCCCACGCTTTGTGGAACACTGTGTTCTAGATGTGAGTATACTGTAACCGCGCCGCTCAGCTTTGCCTCGTACGGTTCCACCAAAACGTCGCACTGAATATGACCTTCAGCCGCAGAATACGGCATCGACTGTAAGCCCCCACATACAGCTCCTGATTGATTGCGTATATATCGTACAAAAATATGAGATACCAGTTTCCAAAGATTTTCGTCTCTAAACGGTAGAGATGAATCACGTCCATTGATGTAACGATACATGGAAAGAGTACGAGCGACGAATACCTTTCGCAGGTCAGCGGCCATGTAGCTGCCGGAAATCACCGCGGCTACGGGGTGGGATTGCGCACTGAGGAGGATCAGAGTTTTCAAGATTGTTGGGAGCAAGATGGCACTCTAGCTGCTTGAGATGGAGATTACAGAGATTTGTATTCCAAACGGGTGGGGTCATCCTGAGCAGCGCTGCCCCCACGTAGGATCGATGACTTACCCAGCTGTCGATCATGACACGATCCACGAGAACAAGCAGGAGCCAAGCAATGTGGATTTCTTAACTTATGGCTGACTCGCCTCGCCTATAAACTCTCTGCTAGAACCGTTTCCCCCTTGGCTTCTAATCTGTACTAGAACACGCGAGTTGCGTTGTTAAATTGATGTGGTAAAAACAGAAACCTGCCAAGCTGCAGATCCGCATGTACGGCTTGGGGGGCACGAAGCAGAACACGCTCGCTCGCTTGCCACATAGGAACACGCTCTTCCTGCGATCAAACGCAAGTTCAAGGCCGATTTGAGCCGTAGTAAAAACAGCACCGGTGCTGAATGGTTAGCGCAACAGGACTAACCATACCGGCCAGGGTAGTACAGCTAACAATCCAGTGATGGATAAAAAAAAATAAAAATAAAAAAACGCCGCCCAACACGCCAGACATTTACGTCATCCTCACAGGAACATGCGTCTCCAGTATGCTGTCGGCGCTCCCTCTACTGCTTCTAACAACGCTCTCAATGAACCGCTCTTCCATGACGTGCGCATCGCCACTCTCGCTCGACGCCCCGCCGGCATCCGCCAGCCGCTCCTCGGCGTCCTCCTCCGTAATAGCAACAGACACGGGCGACTTGAGGCTGCCATCCTCATCCTCCTCCAGGGCCGAAAACAACGGCAACCCCTTGCTCTTCCTCTCCGCCTCGGCCTTCGCCGCCTTGTACGCCAGCATGTCGGCCATGTAGATGCCGTCGCCGTCGCCGCCGTTACCACCCTTGCCGGGACCGGAAGCACCGAGCTCCTCGCTGCCGAAGTTGTTGTACTCGTTTCGGTTGCGGTTGTTGTTGTTGTTGTTGTTGGTGTCGGTGTCGCGGCCGTGGGTGGACTGCAGGAAGCGGCGGAAGAAGATCTTGAGCGAGGGCGCGGACGCGCAGATGATGGCGAAGTGGGTCTCGACGAGGGTCCAGGACCACGGGTAGACGGCGGCCCACGGGGTGTCGTAGGTGGTGTAGTAGGAGGCGTGGATGTAGACGACGCGCATGACGCCGCAGATGCAGAGGCTAATTGGGGGGGGGAAGACGAGTTTAGTTTTGCGGGGGGGCTTCGTTTGGGGCGATTCCGTCTTTCGTCACTTACAAGAAGCCGACGCCGAAGAGGGCGCTCAGGGCCCATTTCTGCTTCCGCGGCATCTGCAGGCGGCGCAGGACGAGCAGCGGGAGGATGAAGACGGCGGCATCGGTGGTGCCGCTGATGGCGGAGGAGGCGATGATCTCGGCCCCCTCGTTGAAGCACTTGTGGTCGTTGGTCATGGCCCATTCGCGATCCATCTGCTTCCAGAAGGCCTCGAGCGGCTGGCAGCCGACGAACAGCAGGACGACGAAGACGATGCAGTACAGGGTGACGAATGCGATGAAGCAGCGCACGGTCCAGATCCACGACATGGTCACGCTGCCTTCGCTGAGGCGGCGGTAGAAGATGAGGATGGAAATCTTGACCAGCGTGGTGACGAGCAGGTAGCCCAGGGCGATGTACCACGTGATGATGCGGACGTTGACGGCTTGGGTGGTTGTTAGCTCCCAGGCGTGGCGGTCGGCGCCGTAGTAGAAGAAGCCTAGAACATGGCAAGCGTCGTAGCCAAGTAGGACGGGCTATCTTTCGTCAGTGAAGATGCTTTGGGCGACGCTCGTTGGGGATAACGTACGAGCGCTGCCACGATCAACCAGTCATCCAGCCCGGCGTTGCGTCTGATCCTGCAGCGCGCCCACAGCCTTGCGGCCACCACTGCCAGTGTAAGGAAGAGTAGCACGCATATCAGGATGATTAAAAAAGGACCGCGCCGTTCGCCATACGGAAACCGGTCCCGATCGATCGCCCACTCGATGAGAAGAGCTGGCGGAGGGGTCAGGCCGCCGCCCATTCCCATTCTCTGGCCGATGTTTGGTCCAGGATTTGCGGGACGGGACTGGAGCAGCGAAGATTTGTTGAGCGCTTGGGGTTAGAAGAGACAAATGGAAAGGCGGTTAAGGCTGCCGGGGCCACGGGTGCTTCTAATAACAGACAGCCGGCGGGCGCATTTCCACCTCCAGTCAAGGCTCATTAGAGATGAGGAAGTCGGCTTCCTTCGCCCCCTCACGACGCGACTCAGGTAGTATGGCAGTGGAACCATGAAAACGGCGCCTTTAAGGCCGTAAATAGAAACCTCGTCCCATTGGTCGGCGGCGGCAGTCAAACGGCGAAAACCCGTCAAGTGCAGGAGAGTTCGACGCCATGGCTGATGTACTAGAGATGCTAGCGTCTCGCCTGGTCGGTTGAAGGAGGTCGCCTCTAGCTGTTCTGGGCAAGGATGCGGAAGCCGAAGCCTCAACACGGACTATACGAGTCGGCTATTGTGCCAGGCCACGCGTGTCCTGAATACATGCCGACATATAGACGGCACAGTCGCGTGGCTCTTCCTTCAGTCCCGTTGATGTTGCGCAGCCATTCATCGGCTTACACACTCTTAAAAGCCATCAGGATCCCGCCGGCTTTCCACCATTGTACAAAGATAAATCCGAACCGGAGGTTGCTCCGTGAGGTTGCTGATCATTGTCCATTTCCCATCTAAAAGCGTTGCACAGAAGTGTTACTGGTAATCACCGACACTTGATCCTCGGGCAATGTTGGAGCGAAGACGAGTCATGCGACTGTAGGTACTTGGCCAAGTCAGTTCCTTTTTTCTTTTTGGTTTTTACACTTCGGTAGTATGGTCGTATTTGGGACGCCTTGCGGGGGTTGTTGTTGCGGCTGCGATGGAAAGATGCTTAACTCCAGCCACTTGACGCAATAGTCCATTTCCCACACACCACGCCACGCCACGCCACGCAAGGGATCATCTCCGTCGGTTTCATCGTCACCGAATCACATTGACAAGGCGTTCCCCGCGATTACGGCATCTCTGCAAGGGCTTTTGGAGTTGAAGATGCAGGTCCTGACTCCTGGAGCGATGGCTGTACACATACCTTATCTTTAAGCCTACGCGAGTCAGTAGACCAATTCTCCTGAAACATAGAACCGCAACCCGTTGTCGATCAGTCTCGCTGCCCCGCATAGACTAATACAAGGCAACTTCCATGGTCTCGATCCAGATGGCCCGCCGCTAACTCTGTACTAGGCACCTTGTCACGCCATCCTGTACGCTGTAGCTCCAACGCCTGTCAGGTGAAATCCATGTCCAGGAACAGCACGTTATTGTACGTGTCCCCGAACCCGCCGTCGCCGAGGACATCCTCAAAGAACGCCCCCAGGCCACCTTCCACCTCCATGCCGTCAACGCCGCCGAAGTCACCCGCACCGCTGCACTGCCCCATCATCTCCTCCATCCCCACCGGCGGCGCGAGCTCGGCATCCCCATCGTCCAAGATGCCGCACTCCCGCAGCTGCGCCGAAAGCTCCGGCAGCGCCCTCGCCGTCCACCCCACCTGCTCCATCCCGCGCATGATCCGGACCGCCTCGTGAATCCGCCGCGTCCACTTTTCCTTTCCCGTGTGCATCTTCTGCTCTCTCCTCACGCCGCCGTCCTCCCGTTCCCCCGCACCGACACGACAACAAGACTTATCCGGAAAAGCGAACGACGACGAGAGCGTCGTCGTCGTTGTCGTCGTTGCTTTCGACGTCTCCTCCCCTTGGCCTTCCCCCTCCCCCTCTTCCAACACCATCGCCAGCCGGAAAACCTGCACCAGCTCCAGCAGATTCGAGCAGTCGAAGTTCACCAAGCTGCTCAGCGACGATGCTTCACCACCACCATCGCCACCGTCCGCCATCGCCCGCATGACGCCCAGCCCCTCCCGCGCCGCCGCCACGCACGTCTCCGACATGTCCGCGAACAGCCGCCGCTTCTTTTTCTTCTTCTTCTTCGTCGTCGTCGTCGTCGTCGTCCTCTCCGCCGACGCTCCCCCGTCGTCTTCCCGGACGTCTTCGTCGTCTCCGCTGCCGTCGTTGTCGCCATCGTCTCCGCACCGTCGTTGCCGCCGCCGCCGCCGACGATGAGCGCGGCAAGTGTGCGGCGGCGGCGAAGCGGCGCGGTAGGTCGAGGGATCGCAGCCCCTTTCCTTCGTCTCCTCTTCCTCCTCTTCCTCCTCTTCCTCCTCCTCCTCCTCCTCCTCCTCCTGCTCCTGCTCCTGCTGCTGCTGCCTCCACCCCCGCCCCAGCCGCCGTTCCCTACTGCTACCGCTACCACCCCGTCGTCGTCGTCGTCGTTGCGCCACCATCGCCCGGTACAGCAGGAACGGCCGCGTCACCAGCACGACGTCGGCCCAGTACCGCGCGTGCAGGACGCCGACGGCGCGGCGGTGGGCGGGGGCCGTGTGCGAGAGGGCGGAGAGGTGGGGCGGGAGGGAGGCGTGCCAGCGGCGGAGGGCGGCGAGGAGGGTGCGGATGCTCGTCGTCGTCGTCGTGGTCCCCGTTTTGCTGCTGCCGTTCCGGTGGTGGTGCAGGGCCGAACGGATCTGTCGCGAGATGGCGCAGAGGCTGGATGCGGAGGCGAGGAAGCCGAGGGGGGTTGTGGGGCCGGGGGAGAGGATCTGGTGGTGGTGGTGGTCGGTCAGTCCTTCTTTCTTTCTCGTGCGGGCACGCGCTCGTTCCCTCGATCTCGCGGAATGAAGGGGGAGGGGAAGGGGGAGGGGGGGTGGTGGAGGGGATCGTGACGCGTAAGTACCTGCTCCGACGGCATCTGCACCTGCACGTCGCACACCTCGTCGACGACGGCGCACGGGTTGCCGTAGCGGTGCGCCATCTCGTAGTCGAGCAGGTACAGCGTCCACCAGATGCGCCTGTTGCGCTCGCGCTCCAGCCTCCCGCGCGACGGCGGCGCCGCCCGCTCGACGTGCAGGCCGAGCGAGTACGCCGTGCGCACGGCGGTGCCGATGTACAGGTACGCGGCGTTGGTGTAGCACTCGATCTGCAGCGCGAGGGCCTGCGAAGGGAGGGGGACGTTAGCGGCGACGTCGGGGAGGAAGGAAGCATGGAAAGGAGGGGGGTCGCGTACAAGTAAACTCAGAGCCCTGACGCTGTCCACGTCCGCCTCGTCGACGACCTGCGGCACCAGCGCCTTGGCCATGACGAGATACTCCGCCGACGTCTTTCTTGTTTGCCCCGGAGGAACATCCACGTTAACAACATCACCCGCGCTCCCGATGGCGAAGATGGAGTACAAGCAGCACAGCCACGACGCCCCCGCCAGCATCCCGCCCGTCAGGTACGTCTCGTGCACGCGCTCGTGGAACTGCTCCGTCGAGAAGAGCCAGTACAGGCAGTGCACCTCATCAAAGTAGCGCTGGACGCTCACCGACGCCTGCTCGAGCGGCGGCAGGAAGACTTGGTGTTGCTGTTGGGAGGAGGACGTGCAGTAGCTCATGCTATCCACGCTGGTACTGCCGCCGCCGACGGAGCTCTCCGGCGTCGCGGGCGGCAGGCTCGTGGTTGCTAGCGGCTGGATAATGATGTCTGGGGGCCCGTCGATTCCGGGGGGTCTCTCGTCGTCGTCGGATTCCACGTCCATGTGGTGGTGGGGGAGGTCTCCCTTGATCATGCGGATCGCGGCGTTGAAGCCTATCGATGAGTCTGTCCCGACGTGTCCTGTGTAGAAAACTGTCAGCATGCCGCTCAGAGGGGGATGTGAATGAGAGCTGAGGCGTGGGAGCAAAACTTGCTGTAGTTTCCGCGCGAGTCGATCATCAGACATCCCAGCTGCTCCTGCAGCGCCTGGATCTCCTGGATGCTGAGGTTCTCCTCCTCTCCCTCTCCCTCTCCCTCTCCCTCTTCCACATCTCCGAACTGCCCCTCGCCGGCTGCCGCCTCCTTCCACCCCTCCTCCGAACCGTGGCGGCCACCAGCGCCCCCGTCGCCGTCGATCGGCGAGGCAGGTGTGCCGCCATGGTTCCAATCCTGGGAACCGAAGACGTCTTCATCGTGAGTAGCAGCAGTCGTGGTCGGCGTCGGCGTTGCAATCGGCGTCGGTCTACTTGATTCGTCTTCGAGGCCCTCGAGCCGCTTGCAGAGCGCCTTGAGCGAGGGCAGGTTGAACTCGAGGTCCGGCAGGTAGTGCCGCAGGATGGTCGTCATGCAGCGGTACTCCTCTTCCGAGACGTGGTAGTAGGGGCGCTTCTTGCGGCGGTTGAGGTCCGTCTTGCACGGCGCGTTGATGCTGGCGCAGTAGTGGCAGGGGCCCGGGACTGACGTTGGAAGCGGTGTGAGCGGGCATGGCGGGGGTGGACCGGGGGAGCAGGGAAGGGAAGGGGGAGATTTGGTACGTACCTGGGTCTACGCACTGGAGATGGTTGTGTGAGCGAGATTGTTGTGCCTGAGTGGGGCGCGGTGGAGCTTGGTGTTTCGGTACATACCTTTGTTTTGCGGTTTTTGCACCGGTCACAGCTCACGGCCGTCCGCTTCTTCCGGACGTTCTGCCTGTTGCTCTTGCTCTTGACGCCGGACGGAGCTGCTTCGGAGTCATGCTGTGGAGTCGGCATGGCGGCGGGTGCGATGCTTCCGAGGAGAAAAAGATGGGAGGATGGGAATGGAGGCGAGGGAAATGGCAGCAATGGAGAGGGTTGGTAATGCGGGGAAGCTAATGCAGGGGTCGTGTGTTGATCCGCGGCACTGACCAGCAGCGCTTGCAATTGGAGTGTTTGAAACTCAAACTCTCGACATGCGTCATGTAAACAGTACGGGGAATGAGCGGGGATCAGGGTAGTGAATGCGGGGGTGGGGCAGCACGTTCTTGAGACCTCTCATCGGCATTATCATACCGACAACTTTCCCTCTCGGTGCAACAACCCCTCCCACCACGAGCGGGGAGTGTTTGGATCTCATCCGCCATGTCGCCATTTGCCAGCCGAAGCGTTGCCCGCATAAAGAGTATTGGACCCTCGCCCCGCGCCAGAAGCCTGAACCATCAGGGCTTCCCCCGGCACATTCCCGCACATTATGGCCGAGGATCAGGTATCCAAGCTGCAAGAGCAGGTCGAGGCTCTCACCAAGCGCGTGAACAAGGTTCAAGGTGAACGGAAACCCGCCCCGCGGGTGGCGTGCGAGATATCTGACCCGCCCCTACCGCAGACGAGGCCGAGGTGCGAAAGCTGCACCACAAGTACGGCTACTACCTGGACAAGTGCCTGTACAAGCAGGTAAGTTTCCCTTCCACTCCCCGCTCCGAGCCCGGGGCTGACGAGCGAGGGGGGAAAAAACAAACAGGTCGTCGACCTCTTCGCCGACCACCCCGACACCATCGTCGAGTTCCTCGGCGGCCGCTACAGAGGCAAGGAAGGCGTGCGGCGCCTCTACGTCGGCCGCTTCCAGACCAACTTCGTCGCGGGGCGCAACGGGCCGGTCCACGGCTTCCTGCTCGACCACGCCATGATGCAGGACATCATCGACGTCTCGGCGACGGGCGACCGCGCGTGGGGCCGGTGGCGCGCGCTGATGAGCGCCGGCGTGCACCACAGCGTCGCCGACGCGCACCCGCGCGGCCGCGGCGCCGACGGGTCCTCGCCGCGCCAGTGGTGGGAGGGCGGCGTGTACGAGAACGAGTACATCAAGGAGGGCGGCGTGTGGAAGATCTGGAAGTACCGCTACTTCGCCTTCTGGCACGGCGAGCACGCCGCCGGCTGGGCGCTGACGCCGCCGAATTACGTCCCGTTTGCGAAGGTCGCGTTTCCCGAGGACCCGCTGGGGCCGGATGAGCTGGTCGCGCAGAAGATGCTGTGGCCCGATACGAGGTGCATCCCGTTTCACTATCCGCATCCGGTCACCGGGGAGCAGGTGGAGGAGGACGATTTGAGGGCGCCGGCGTATGGGGAGGATGTGGGGACGGCGGAGCCGGCGTTGTCGTTGAAGGACCGTTAGGGGTTTGGGTATCTCAGAGTCAGACAGAGTGTGATATTGGTGTGAGCATCTGATTAAGCCCTTGCGAAATGCGAATTGAAGCCGACCTCGGTGCAAGTCCGTTTTCGCGGGTGTTGAGGCCTTTGCTACACATGACTCTCGTCCAGTTGTCCGCATATTCAAGATTTGGCGCAGAAAAGGATAAGTGAATCCAACGACATGACTGCTTCGTCCCTCAAGATCGGTTCCATCCAACCGACCGAGCTCCGCATCCAGCGAGAGATATAACTCGAGCCGCCATCCCAACTCACTCGCCCCACACACCACCTTGCCCAAGATGCGCGGCACCATCGCCATCGAAGAAGCCGTCATCCCGCCCTTCCTCCACCACACCCTCGCCCAATGGCAGCCCATCCTGGCCCCGGGCTCGGACGTCGCCGCCGGCGTGGCGGCGCACGGGGCGCGGCTATCCGACATCCGCGGGCAGCGGCTGCGGACGATGGACGCCGAGGGCGTCGAGTACATGCTGCTGAGCCTGACGAGCCCGGGCGCGCAGGGCGAACACGTCCGGGACGAGGCGGAAAAGGTGGCGCGGGAGGCGAACGACTGGCTGGCCGCGGAGGGTGAGTGGTGCTGCCGTGATCTGCTGCTGCATCGATGTGGTGGCTGACGAACTGGTGTTGTTGAAGTGAAGGAAAACCCCGAGCGTTTCGGGGCTCTGGCCGCCGTCTCCATGCACGATCCGACGCAGGCGGCGGAGGAGTTGCGGCGGTGCGTGGAGGAGCTGGGCATGTTTGGCGGGCTGGTGAACGATTGGCAATCGGTCGGCGCCGACGGGACGGGGAGGAGGTATTACGATACGGAGGAGTTTGACGTCTTTTGGCGGGCGGTGCAGGAGCTCGATGTGCCGGTGTATTTCCATCCCAGGTAT
The DNA here is from genome assembly GCA_022560015.1 of Diplodia mutila. Taxonomy (NCBI): domain Eukaryota; kingdom Fungi; phylum Ascomycota; class Dothideomycetes; order Botryosphaeriales; family Botryosphaeriaceae; genus Diplodia; species Diplodia mutila. Next base: position 43,920 of record JAFISB010000192.1, read on the forward strand.
CCGCCGTTGGAGGAGTTGAAGGCGGGTCGGGGTGTGAGTGGGGCGTATAAGGGGAGGAGTCAGATGCTGGGTGCTGGATGCAGTTTCCATTTGGATCTGAGCTGGCATATATATGCTGTTTGCTCGAGTGGTGAGCTTTTCAATCGTCCAGTTTGACGGCCAGGTGCTGATCTTTCCAAGGCGTCTTCGACAGGTTTCCTGGAGTTCAGATTGTCGCCGGCCATCTGGGAGAAAAGTGAGTCTTCTAGGCCCTGACGTGATAGAGGGGCATTTGGCTGACGACGTTTGTTGAAGTATCCCGTTCAATCTGTGGCGCGCCGACCATTGGCTTAACAAACCACAAAAGCGAAAGACGCGGCCATCGAAACAGGACTACACCTACTACTTCAAGCATAATGTTTATATCACGACCTCTGGTAACTTCAACACGGCCGGACTCAAGTTTTGCATCAATGAAATTGGGCTGGACAGGTGTCTCTATGCAATTGGTAAGGCTTCCTCGTTTGTGACACTGTTCTTCATACTTAAATTTTCTAGATACACCGTACGATACCATCGAAGAAGGCCAAGAGTGGTGGAGAACAAACGATCTGGCTGAGAACGAGAAGGCTGCGGTTGGGAGGAGCAATGCCATCAGACTATTCAAACTGCCATTGGAGAAGTGATGGCGCAGGTTGCGAAGGGACACTTCTTGTGTGTATTCCGAGGGGGGAGGAAGTGTAAAGTTCCGACATAGAGTAGGCCCGTACCTATCATTTGTTCGTAGCCGCAGATTAAGCTTCTGAAGTGCTGCGGGAAGAAGCAAGCACCCGCAACCTTGACAAATGCCGAACACGACTTGCCGAGACACGCTTTCAAAACCAAGAGGAAAGGTCACACGTGGAAAGATGATCCCTGCTTGTTGATGTTCGGGAGTGGCACGCCTGCTGTGGGGTAATGTATCCTGCGTTCCAAATGCATTGTCCCCGCACTCGGGTCGATCAATCCGAGGCATCGTATTCCGACCCGATATGCTCACTGCGACAGCGCTTTTATGTGTCTGGTGGTAGCGCTCTGTAAACTGGATGGAGCGTTGAATCACTGACCAGCGTCGGCAGCAATGGCACACATCCACGACATCGCCGGAGAGGTGGAGAAGCCCAACTATGTCAACGGCGTGAAGGTGGGAGAAGAAGTGAAGTTCCCGGAAACAGTGGCATTTAGCGGCTTCAACAAACCTTCGCGCTTTGAAGGCGATATCTTCGAACTCGAGTTCGAGGGCGAGATCCCCAAGGATATCGATGGCACCTTCTACCGCATCCAGCCGGACCATCAGTTTCCGCCCATGTTCGAAGACGACCTCCACTTCAACGGAGACGGCGCCGTGACGGCGATTCAGATCCAGAACGGACACGCGCATTTCAAACATCGCTACGTTCGCACCGATCGCTTCAACCACGAGAGGGCGGCGCAGAAGAGCTTGTTCGGGCGGTACCGAAACAAGTTCACGGACAACGAGAGCGTGAAAGGCGTCATCCGAACGGCATCAAACACCAACATCGTCTACTGGAGAGGCGTCCTGCTGGCCACCAAGGAAGACGGCCCTCCCTTCGCCTTGGACCCGGTCACGCTGGAGACCATCGGACGGTACGACTTCGACGGCCAGGTCCTCTCGCCCACATTCACCGCACACCCAAAGTTCGACCCAGACACGGGCGAGATGGTCTGCTTCGGCTACGAAGCCGGCGGGGACGGCAACGACGCATCCTGCGACATCGTCGTCTACACCATCGACAAGGACGGCAAGAAGACCGAGGAGTGCTGGTACAAGGCGCCCTTCTGCGGCATGATCCACGACTGCGGCCTCAGCGAAAACTACGTCGTGCTCCCCATGACGCCGCTGAAATGCTCGCTCGACCGGCTCAAGCGCGGCGGCAACCATTGGGCCTGGGACCCGGACGAGGACCAACTCTACGGCATCGTGCCGCGGCGAGGCGGCAAGCCGGAGGACATCGTCTGGCTCAGAGCCGACAACGGTGAGTGAGCGAGATCCGTCGCATGCTTCCCCTTCCTCACCGACTGACTCCTCCCTCCGAAGGCTTCCACGGCCACGTCGCCGGCTGCTACGAAAACGCCGCGGGCCACATCGTCTTCGACCTCACCGTCGCCGACGGCAACGTCTTCTTCTTCTTCCCGCCCGAGTCCGCCTCCCCCGCCTCCAACAACCTCGCCCGGCGCAACAAGCTCTCCAGCCCGACCGTCCGCTGGATCTTCGACCCCAAAACCCAGCAAGCAAACTCCCGCGTCGCCCCCGCCGCCGTCTTCCCCATCAACGGCGAGTTCTCCCGCATCGACGACCGCCGCGTGACCAAACCCTACGACCACTTCTGGCAGGCGCAGGTCGACGCGTCCAAGTTCTACGACTTCGACAAGTGCGGGGCGCCCGCGGGCGGGCTGTTCAACGTGCTGGGGCACTTCACGTGGGGGGAGAGGGTGAGGGATACGTACTGGGCGGGGCCGACGTCGACGTTTCAGGAGCCGACGTTTGTGCCGCGGAGGGGGGCCACGGGGGAGGGGGACGGGTACGTCGTCGCGTTGGTGAATCGGCTGGATGTGTTGCGGAACGACGTCGTGGTGCTGGATGCGAGGGACCTGGCGAGGGGCCCGTTGGCGGTGGTGCATTTGCCGTTTAAGCTGAAGTTGGGGTTGCATGGGAATTGGGTCGATGGGAGGGAGATTGAGGAGTGGAAGGAGAGGAGGAAGGTGGGGGGGAGTGTGGGGCCGGCGAGGGAGGCGGAGAGGCCGTTGCCGTGGCAGGTTAGGTTGAAGGAGGAGGAGGAGGAGGAGAAGGGTGGCGGTGGTGGGTTGAATGGGCATGGTGCGGTGTGATTTGTGTAGTAGAAAGTTTTGTGGAGGATTGATTATATTGCTAGGAGATGAGTTGTACGTAATGCCACCGGATCAGACCAAGTTGAAGGTTGTCCTCTCGAATTCTCCCTCTTCCAGCATCTCGACCGCCTGCCCCTCCATGATACCGGGAATATAGCAAGGACCGCACAGCCTGTACAGGTGCTCACCAGCAGATGGTAGTTGCCAGACGACGAAGGGGGTCTTGGCTCCAAAGAACATACAAACATCGGTTCCGGGTTCGGTTGCCGCCGGACCCATTCCCATCCAGCCGCGCGAAGTGACGAAAAAGCGACGAATGTAATATTTGCCCGAGTTCAAAAAGTACGGAATGTCGCCATCGGCAACAAGGTGCTCCAATCCTGAAACGTCCAGCGCCATGCGGGAAGCATATGCCACTGCACCGCTTAGGAACCGCCGCACCTCTTCGGGCTCGGATAACGGGGTGCACATTGCTTCGCACATGGCTTCGAGGAGAATGCTTGGATCCTCGCCCCCGGCGTTGCGAATGTAGTTCCATATCTGTCTGAACGGGCGTGAATCCGTGTACTCCGGCTCTTCCGGGAGACGCTCGCCTGGGAATGATTCAGAAGTACTCCACGCAACCGAATCAAAATCAAATCCGGCCACGCTCAACCGCCGTTCGTTGTAGCACATGTCTTCAGTCGTCCCCCCATGCGCAAAAAATTGGTTGTACTCTCCGCAATATATAGGTGGTGTTGGTGAATTGTCCCATTGCGGAATCCACGAACTGACATCAAGGTCCATGATGGTGTCCCAATCGTGATGAACGAAACTTAGAAGTAAAATCGAGGAGCGCTCCCCAGACCGTATCATTCGAGTAGCGACCGATTCGTAAAGCTCCGTGTGAGTAACGCCATAGTCGACAGGGAGGTAGAACTCAGAAGATGGATTCGAGATTGTATTCTGAAAGGCTTTATGCCCGAGCAAGGCATATACTCGATCTCTCTTGTCGGAACAATCCCTGAACTTGCCAATGTAGAGCACATCAGGCATGATGCGGGTGGTGTCTTGAAAATTCACGTTGTAGAGTGAGCATATCTCGTATATGAGCGACGGGGGGTGGATTCCGTCATGGCGTAACATGTTCCAGGCATTGAAGCAAAACGAGGCCAAAATCCCCCACTCCACAGAAGCCGCACCAAAATGCACAGTAGCAGCTGATGCAAGACTTATTTCCTGGACCACCCAAAGGCGCTCAAACCAGCCTGAGTGGTTGAGCTGGTCGATGTCTGGCCAGAACTTGCTGCCCATTGCCCAGATCTGACGCCAGACATCGATATCCATCAAAAAGTGGGGTAGAATCGGTGAAGGACCATGTGCTCTGATGAACTGGAACATGGCACTGGGATTGAAATGATCGTCCTTTCCAAGCCAGACGAGAACTTTTCTGGCTTTCTCATAAACTTTGGCCATGTTCTGGACTTGGTAGCCTCGCTCCGTTTCGTCGTCTTGATTTATGCAGATCGAATCGGCCCAGAGGATTCGCTTCCTCCTGAGTCGCCGGAACTTTCTGAGGGCATGTTCCAGGCTCCAGGGAATCCTCAGTCTGTGGCCGTGGCATAGGATATCTCCTCGGTCTTCCTCGGGGCCCCAAGCGTATGATATGGCCTCATATGATCGCGCGGCGTGGTCGAGTGGCTCGACAATCAGTTCGCAACGGATGGGCTCCCGGTTCCATCCCGGAAGGAGCACAAGAAGCCGAATGGAATCAGTGTCGTTGAACTGTTGGTGGGAATAGCGAGGTGTCTCTGCGGAGATGAAGCATTCAGTTGGAAGAGTTGGTCTTTTGTTTCTTTCTCTTCCGTTCTTGCGGGTCCGCTGAGACCGTCGAGATTTTTTGCCGATTGAGCGTGGGCAGTGTGCATTGCGGCGACCGTATTGGCCGCAGTGCGAGCAACGCTGCATCGAAAGGGTAGTCGCAGGGGTGGTGATGCTGAGGTAGAAGTTGCGCTTAAATTGCAAAGGGCAAAGGGCAGTCTTGTAGGCAGCAGGTTAGTCTTACGAGGCCTCCGAGACTGTGTGGGGCTCAGCGCTGCGAAACGTGTAGATCGCACGACCAGCGGCCAATGGAGATATGGTGAAGCTGCGCAACACTGTTGGCCCCCACTTGTGGAGAGCCGCGCAATGCCAAGCCTAATGTTGTACCTTGGGTCTTTTCAGGGGTTCCATTTAACAGCTTCCTGAAGGGGAGCTGAAACACTGCCATTTAATGCACTCCTCACGCCGAACCGGATGGAGTTGTGGCTATATATAGCCTCCGGTACGGGCCATGCAAGCTCCGACTAAAGATCCTTACCGTGGAACCCTCTTTTCTCGATCATACCTCTGTTTTTCCATCTCATCCACCAAATCCTCAAACAACGCATCCATATCCTTCCTCAACTGCTCTTCATCCACGCCCAACACCTTCCTCCCCTCAACCACAATCCTCCCGTCCACAATCACCGTCTCCACCGCCGTCCCATTGCACCCAAACACCAAATGACTCTCCAGCATCTTCCTCCTCTGCCCCTTCTCCCTCAACAGCGGCGTAAACATCATATCCCTCTTCAAATCCAGCACGATCACGTCCGCCTTCCGCCCCACCTCCACCACCCCGGCATCGACCCCCAACGCCCTCGCCCCGTTCGCCGTCGCCATCCTCAACACCTCCCTCGCCCCTCCCACCCCGGCGTCCCGCTCCGCCGCCCTCTGCGCATAACTCCCCATCTTCATCGTCTCGAACATGTCCGTCGAGTTGTGGCACTCGCACGCATCGACCCCCATCCCCACGTTCACGCCGGCCCTCACCAGCGCGCCCACCCGCGCCACCCCGTTCCCCAGCTTCGCGTTGCTCCCGGGGTTGAAGCTGACGTGCGTGCCCGTCCGGGCGAGGATCGCGACGTCGCCGTCGGTCAGGTGCACGCAGTGCGCGGCGACGCAGTCCGGGCCCAGCACGCCGGCGTCGCGGAGCACCTCGACGGGGGAGCGGCCGCCGAAGCGGGCGGCGGCGTCGTCGACTTCGGACCGCGACTCGCACAGGTGGACGTGCACGCCCGTCCCGAGCTCCCGCTTCGCGCGCGCGACGGCCCGCAGGAGCGGCTCGTCGGCGAGCGGCAGCCACTCGATGCCCAGGCGCACGCGGACGCGGCCGTCGGCGGCGGACTCGTCGTGGGCGCGGTGCGCGGCGATGTTGTCGGCGAGGGTGTCGAGGCGGTGGGTGGGGAGGGCGATGTCGTTGGCGAGGGTGGCGCGGATGCCGGTGGTGTGGGCGGCGCGGGCGAGGGACGGGACGAAGCGGTACATGTCGTTGACGGTGGTGGTGCCGGATTTGAGGGCGGTGGTGTAGGAGTGCAGGGCCGCGGTGTGGGCGGTGGCGGGGGTGAGGGCGCGGATCGAGGGGTACCAGACGGTGTCGAGGTATTCCCAGAGGGGGAGGGTGTCGTTGTAGCCCTGGATGGTGAGTGGGGGGTTTGAGGTGGGGAGGGGATTCATACCTTGGCCACGCTGGTGTGGAAGTGCAGGTCGACGAGGCCGGGCATGATGAGTTTGTCCGTGCCGTCGATTGCGGTTGTCGGGATGGCCGAGGTGATGTCTTTCTCGCCTTCGAACATGTCGACGATGCGGTCGTCCTGGATGACTAGGGTGGCGGGATACAAGAACGTATCCTCGTCATCCAGAGTCAGGATGGATGCATTGCGAATGACTATTCTCGACATGTTGGTGTGTAAGGGGTGCTTTTGTGGTCGTCAGGTAATCACTCTTGGATGTATTGAGCTGTGGGCAACGCTTGTGCGGGGATTGAAACCTGTTCTTATATCACAGAGTTTTCCGTACCATGTAGATTGGACGTGCTCGTAAATTTCCGTTTTGGGATTAGAAAACGCAGGAGTGGGGAGAATGAGTGGCTGGCCGTTCAGCCGGCATGGGGCGAAAGGGATCACATCCGGGGTTGGCTCGCCTATCGGTAATGACCACCTATTAAAAATGATGTTGGAATCCGTCACTGATAATGTTGAAGTGATGCGGGGATCCGATGCTTGCCTCCGGGTATTCTCGGCGTGCGGGGGTTTTGATTGGCTGGCTCACGTAGGCAGTAACCCTGTTGCAGTCCCACCATCGTTTCTTCGTCAATCCCTTGCTTGATCTTGCTAGAAGCGGCAACTTTGGCCAGCGAAAGTTTCGGCGACGAGACAGCCACGTGGCGAATCATAGGGTAAGCGCCGGGTCGCACAACAGCGAACTGATTGGCCAACAATTTCTTTCAGGGCGGAGACACACCTATTTAATCATTGACCGCCGAACCAGCTTTAATCGAACGTCATGCTCATGCCGCGCTTGCCCTTACACATCCTTCGCGTCATCGCTGTTACTGCCTTTCGATTTCTTGTGATAGTGTTCTACGGAAGGCTGAAATGACAGAGATAATCCATGTTTTAGCAACCGCTGAACAACCCCCTTGTTCAATTTACCACCAGCAGTTTTCCCGATTGAGCTGTTCAACTCCATCCAAAGGTCAAAGAAAAGCCCTCTACGAACGGCACAGCACCAGATCGGTCTACGTAAGTGCCAAGACCGCCAGTCCATACCCAGCAACCAACCCACCCACGTCGCCCAAGGCGAACACCAACAACAGCCCCCTCACACACCTCCATCCGTTCCACCCACGCACCTACTCCACGACCCTCGCCACGACGCCCCACGCCCCCACCACGCCCAAAAACGCACCCATATCGCCCTCCCCCAACCGCACCAAAACCTCCCAATCCGCCTCCCCCCTCGCGCCGCCCCTCCTCGGCAGCACGACGACGGCGCCCTCGCCCACGCACCACGGCTTGCGGATCCACTCCGCCTTGACGTCTTTGCCCGCCCCTTCGCCTTCGCCTTCGCCTTCGTCTCCGTCTCCGCCGACGACGCCGACGCCGGGAATGCGCCACTCGACGTCGGCGCCGAAGCCGACCCAGCTGGTGACGAAGACGCCGGAGTGCGCGAGGTCGAACTTGGCGCCCAGGCGGGCGAGGAGCCGCGTCGGGTCGGGCAGGTTGGCGGGGTGCCAGGCGGCGAGGCGGCGGCGGACGAAGGGGGCGTCGACGGCGGCGATGGCGGCGCGGATGGCGAGGGCGGGTTTGGCGAGGGGGGCGACGTTCGTGTTGTTGGTGCGCCGGTCGGCGGCGGCGGTCGTCGTCGTCGTGGCGGGGCTCGAGCTCGAGGGGGCCTCGACGGGGGTGGTGTCGGGGGCGACGAGGTCCGCGATGGGCATGTCCGCGATGGCGTACATGACGGCGTTGCCGAAGTGGTCCTTCGCGAGCGGCGGGGAGTCGTGGGGCTTGTTGCGGGCGTCGACGGCGGTGCAGAAGCGCGCCGTGGGGGGCTCGTGGTTCTGTTGTTCGGGGTCGTCCTGCGGCATCTCGTCGCTCTGGTCCTTCTGTCCCTGCTGCTTGCAATCCTCTGTGTCCTGGGGTAGTAGTAGACGCGGCGCCCTCGCCCGCACGATCGCCGTCCAAAGCAGCGCGGAGAGCACGTCCTGCGTCGACACGAAGGCGCGCGGTTGGATCTGCTGGACCGCGGCCATGGTAGCGGCCTTGAGCTCCGCGAGGGTAGAGGCGCGGATGGTCAAGACGCGAGCGGTCGGCTTGCCGCCGCCGCCGCCGCCGCCAGCGGTAGGTTTCGGGTCTGGCAGTTCGAACTCCGGGATGGTCGTCGTCTTCGTCTTCTTCTGCTTCCGCTGTTCGTCCGCCTCCTCTGGCCGGCCTTCATGGCCATGCGAGTCGTTTCCATCGCAGTGGTCGTTGTCGTCCAAGTCGACAGCCGCACCGATACGCCCTCCGACCTCACACACCCCCGCCTCCCCCTCCTCCCCGCGCCTCAAACACCTCGCCACCTCCGCGACCACCATGCCCGCCGCCACGCCGTCCGCCACCGGATGCGCCTCCGCGAAGCCCAGCAGGAGGCCGCCGGGGACGAAGTTCGCCTGCACGCGCAAGACGGGGTACGCGGCGCCAATATCGCCATCGCCGTCGCCATCGCCGTCCGACATACCCAGACCCAGACCCTCCTCCTGCCAGCCGCACAGCCTCACGCAGTCCAGCGCGCTGGGCGGCATGCCCGCGGCCGACAGCTCGGGGTAGGATGGGGTGAAGCCGGGGAGGGACTGCGCGTGGAAGACGCCGGTGTGGGCGGCGTCGAGGGGCGGGTTGTGGAAGAGGACTTCGAGGGCGTTGGTGTTGGTGTTGGTGTTGCGCTTCGTCGTCGTCTTCTCGTTCTCGTTCTTCTCCTGGTTGTTGGTGTTGCCGTCGTTCTTGTTCTTGTTCTTGTTCTCGCTCTCATTCTCGTCCTTCTTATTCTCGTCCTTCTCGTCCCCCTTCTCCTTCGCAGTCTTCGTCATCGACGTCGTCTCCTCCCGCACGTACCGCAACCGCCCTCCCAAGAACGGCCACCGCACCAACACCTTCTGCACGGCGAGCCGCAAGCTCGCCGCCGCGAGCGCGACGCTGCGCGGGCGCTGGTCCGGCATGGGGAAGCAGAAGACGCGCGGGGTGTACTTGCGGATCTGGACCTGGTCGAGGGTTCCGAGGCGGAGGACGTGGAGCACCGGGGATGGATGGTCCGGGGGAAGCGGGGCGAGGGCGGTGCGGAGGGGGGCGGCTTCGAGGCCGTTGCTGCGTGCGTGACCGTCGTGATGGTCGTGGTCTTCCATGTTTTTGAGCATGGATTCGAGGGTCTCGATCATGGTGGGCATGGTGGCGGCCCGCGGTCGAAGGTCGACGGGGGCGGCGGCCGGTCGGTCGGTTTTGGTGGGAGGGTGGAACGGGGTTGGGTGAGAGTCTCTTGGGAAGTGGCTCTGGGAAGAGTTGGTCGATGGTTGGCGGCGTTGCGGAGGGCAGGAGGAATGGACGTGGGGGGCATTGATATGAGGGAGGAGCGAAGTGAATGAGGCTGTCTCGAGCCCGCAAACACGTTCGCGGCCTCGCGCGTGCTCCTAACACGAGAGCTCGTGAAAACCAATCAAAAGGGACGCGCTCAGGTAAACACATGGCTCACACCTTTGAGAACGAGGGGGCAATAACACGATGATGGGTTTCGTGGTCAGCTGTCAACTTGTGGTGAGTATGACGCTCACTGTCTTTCAGCAACATGCCTCCAGGGCTCTGACGACGGACTGCGGCATTGAACTTGATCCGTTCCAGCCACCAAAGCAATTCAGGAAGACTTTATTGTAGACGCATCGGCCTCTTCAGGGGACCACAACTCAAAGGATTTCCAATCCACAGCCAAGCGCAAAACACAAAGAGAGAGAGAGCACTTCAAATCAACAGCTCCTCGCGCACTGTTGACGAATAAAGTCAGCAATCTCTCCCACATGCTGATCAAAGAAGATAAGGAAGACACCACAGTCAACGGCCGTGACAAGCAACCCAAAAGGCGACGGAGCAAGTAGAACCGAACTCCCCGCAAAGCTTAGCCCACCATATCCATAATCCCAACAGGATCTCCCCAATCACTCCAGATCGCCAAATACACACGGCTTGCAAATTGACGTTTGATCGATTACATATATTACAAGTGGTATCATACAAAAAGCACAACCCTCAAACACCCTGCCCCATCCAATCCTATCCTATCCAGCAGGTATTACACCTCCCTCAATCCTTCCTATGTAAATGAAACTCCGTCCCCGTCTCGCTCCGATGCAGCCTGACCTCCGACTTATTCGCCCACTGATTGAGATCCCCCAACCGCCCGGACCCCCACTCCCTCAGCCCGCCGCCGCCACCCTGGCCGCCCTGCCTCTCGTCATCCACCATCCGGATCTGCAGCAGCGCCAGCGTCGAGCTCTTCCAGATCGCCACGCCGCTCGCCTGACTCATGAGGATGGTGCCGAGCAGGAAAACCAGGGTCAGCCCCTCGAGGACGGCGGGGAAGATGAGCCACATCCACCTGACATGGACGTACGTCTGGGTGGTCCAGGCCATGCCCTCGGCGGTGCTGCGGTCGAAGGTGTTCTCGTTGGCGATGTTCTTCTGCTGCTGGCTCTGGGTGCGGAGGAGGAGGGTCATGGACTTGGCGAGGGCGGCCATGGTCGTGTTCTCGCCGCCGTGGTCGTTGTCGCCGAGCTGGTAGATGGCGTCGAGCACGTCCGACGTCGCGCTCGCCTCGCCCGTCGAGCCCGTCACGTTGCCGTCCCACATGCTCCAGAAGTACTGCTCGATGGCGTTCCACGCGTAGCTCTCGATGACGAAGGGTTGGCCCGTGTTCTCGGGCGTGATGGTGATGTTGTCCCGCGTGCTGGGCTGCGTGCTGTTGCTGTAGCTGTTGACGACCGTCTCGGTGAAGTTGCCGTCTTTGACGGCCGCTTGGTACTCGTTCACGCAGCTGGCGAGGGCGCGTGTTAGTTTGCTTCGGGGGCTGCGGAGAAGAGGGGTTACGTACGCGTACAAAACGCACTCCATGGCTATGGCACCGAAGGCGTGCGTTGACGAGGCATCGTGAAGAGAGCGAATTGTCGTCAGAGTGGTAAGCGTGGCTTGAGTGTTGTTGAAGTTGATGGAGTCGACCGCTCCGGTGGCGTTGATGTAGACCATGGGCAAGTAGCCCGTCTGCAGCACGAAATCGTTCGGCAAGGTATGGTTGCAGATGTGCCACATGCCATTCCCAAAATCTTCACATTTTGTCGTCAGGCTCTCGGTGATGTTGGCGCACTTGGAGCAAACGCCCAACGACTGATAGGGCTCTGTCCAGGTACAGTTGCCAGTCGGACAGTAAGGGGTGACCTCAAAGTCGGCGAGGGGATCATCGTTGGTGTCGTAGAGTCCAGTCGAGATGGCGGCTTTCATGGAGAGAGTTGGATTCTTCACTGCCGGGCTGTCAGCATTGTCTCTCGGTGGGGACATATCATGAGACTCACGGGCCATGATTCCACCGGGGGCGTAGTCGCTGTAAGTGTGCGCAATAGGAATGGTCGAATTGATATCAGACGGGACCATCTTAATGGGGTAAGTGACGATTTGTTGGATGAACGGATCGACGGCCAAGCTGAAGACGGTAAGGAAAGCTCCGAGCTTGGCAAGGTGGCTGTGTGCAGTCAGCATCAGTCGTATAAATAATCGAGGCTCCGACGTACACTCCTCTGGTGCCCAAGAGCAGCTTCAGACTCCCCCACATTCCTCGACTGGCCTCGTCAAAGGTTTGGATATCCTTGAGAACGCCGGCCTTCTTGAACCACAGCCATTTCAGCTGGCTGATTCCCTCGGCAATGGGGACGACCATGGCAGCTTTGACAATGGTTGCCAGGATGGAAATGAACGAGTTCAGGGTAATGCGCATAGGCCAGTGGGGAAGCGGGCGGCCGTCGGTGAGGATCAAGGTAGCAACGAGAACGGCCATGGCAATAGCGCTGATGACCCAGGCAAGAAGCTCGAAGAGCCACCAGCTGTTGACGACATCGGTGAGACCTTCTGAAGGAGGCGGACGCGGCGGCAACTCCGGGGTGAGAGGGGTGGGAGGCTCATCGCCAACAGCGGCGGAGCGGTATCCACGGCTTTCGTCTCGCTTCATGTCGCCCAGCTCAACGTAGCTGCCGCCGTTGGGGTTCAGCGGCGAGGGTGAGCGCGGCGACGGGCTTCCGAGGGACGAAAGACCCGGCGACTTCCTCATGGTTCAGCGGACTGGATGGGTGGATGGTTGGATGGGCTTCGGACGGAAGGGCACGGTCTCACCTTGGGGACTCCAATATGCATTCTGGAAGCAGCGCCACAACTGCGGAGGCTTGGAGCATCGTGAAAGAGGTTGGCGCTTGCTCGAGTTTTGTCGGTAGTGGACGATCAACATACGCTAGGAGACATTGTGTCAGAGCTTCGGTGTAGCAACGGCGCGTACAGTGTGATTCGGATCGCAGCCGGGCCCTGGTGGCCATGCAACGTACAGAATACGAGGTAGCACCGAAGCTCTACCGATAGGGCTATAGGGCACTGGGGGGATGAGCGGGCGTTGAGCGCGGCATGGACAGAGTTGTTCACGATCGGCGTGCTGCGAGCATCGGGGCGTGGTCCAAGGCGGCCCAAAGACCCAGGGCGGCGCCAACGAAGCCGGTCACGGTGCGATAGGCGTTGTGCAGGCCCCAGAGGCGGACCAGCTCACGGGTCGAGTGCATCTCCTCGATTCGGAGGGTTGCAGCCTCATCCTTTCCCAGGCTTTCGGCTTTGGTGCTTTGCGCGGGGCCGGCCAGCTTCTTGGCTCGCAGGCAGAGGGCGCCGATGTAGGGGCGCATGATGGTCAAGGTGTGCACGGGCACGATGGCGGGAACCAGCACGGCGGCAACGACATAGAGAGAACACAGGGTGCGACTCGACCTGGTGGAATAGGCAAGATAGCTGAACGACAGGCACGACAGGAAAAGCGGTGGAGGGGTGAGGTAGAAGCCCCGGACATAGGCTGTGCGCCAGTGGGCAATCAGGCGTGCTTCATCGTCATCGTCATCGTCGCCGGGAGTGAGCAGTGAGGGGACGACAGCTGTCGAAAAGGCGGCATTCTGGCCTGTCGGGGCACGATCAGCGAGAAACGTGCGGGACGGAAACAGCTCCCGACTCACCTGCCACGAACATGGAGGCGGTGATGCCGACGAACTGGGCAACCTGCACCCCGGAGACCGTCATGACTGTTTTGTATACGAGCGGACGCGTGTGCGGCAAGTTGTGGTGAGGATGATCGTGGGTGGGTTTTGCAGAAGGAGAAGGTGCGACGGCCGTTCCCACCTGCCGTTTGTGAGAAACAGGCGCAACCCCGCACCGATTCCGATTCCGATTGCGGTTCCCACGTGTGTCCCTTCTTTTTTCGCTTCTTCCCTCCGTCTCTGCCTCCAACCGCATCCCCGTCACGCGCGCGGCTCCCGGCGCGTCGCGACTCTCCACTCCCGACGCCAATGGCCCTGGACCCGCCTTGCGCGATGCCGCCGATCCGCCGACCTTACAAATGCCCGGGATCCCTCGCTCTCGTGTCCGCCTCGGAGATGGCATAATCACTCCTCTCCAAACCTGCCCCTGAGTCCTGAGTCCTGAGTCCACCTCCGCAAGCAGCGAACACACCGTCGCCGGGTGGAGCTCCGCTCAAGATCAGCTCTCGTATTCAAATACACCAATATATTGTGCCTTTTGCCCAGAGCAAGCTGACGACGACGTCCAGACGTGCCTGAATCACGCCCGAGTTGAAGTTTGCACGTCTAGACCAGCGCCCTCTGCGTTGGCAGCAAGCCGCTACTTGTTTGCAAAGATATGAACAGCCTTCGAACGCTTTCTTTGCCTATCACACGACGCTTTTGGACGCACAGACTGCTAATAAGGGTGTGTTCTTTAATGAATCGTCGATGATCGGCCCTAACGAATCGTTAGTTTATTTAGTTAGAAATTAGCGGTGAATCAGCCGAAACAAACGACAGGTAGTACTATTCTTTAATCCTATATATTCATTACGTAATCGCGTTATTTAAAGAGTTTTTATAGTATTAAGTAGGCCTTTTACCTACTATAACTTACTATTACGATATCTATAAGGACTCTAGAAGCCTCGTAGACTCTAGATATTAATACTAGAAGTCGTTTTAATATCTCTTTAGATAAGCGCAACTACTCCTCGCGCTTTTTATAGACTTTTTATACTCTTAAAGCGATACTAAAGGGCTTAAATAACGCTAAGAAGATAAAACTCGCTAGCGATAGCGGTTTTAAGAAATCCGACTAGTAAATAGATATTACTATTATCTAGACTATTATACTAGGTACCTCTATTTAGAAGAAGTACGTATCTAATAAGCTACGCGGTTATAAGAATCTCTAGACTAAATAGAAGGCGTTTAAGAGCGGCTAGCGCTTTAGCTAGGCGTAGGACGAGGCGATCTATATCTATATTACTAATAAAGATATTATAGATAGCTACTTTACTAGTTATTCTAAGTATAAGTACTTCCGCCGTAAGAAATCTAGTAGTTTAGCGCTCTTCTAGCTATTAGATTAGCTTCTTAGTAACGATCTAGCTAGCGAGTAATACGCTATCTCTATAAAGAATATTTTAGATAATAACTTATTATTTAACTATAATACTTCGAAGCGTCGTAATACCTATAAGCGTTACTTATAAATAAATAAAAAGAATAATCTTTCTAGAGTAAATAATATTATTAATAGCGTTAAATATACTTCTACGCTATCTACTCGCGGCTTAATACTAGAATCGACTTTAGAGGCTTCTTTATTTACTTTAATATTCTTCTCGCCGCCGTTTAAGCGGGCGCGTAACGATCTACGCGCTCGTACTATTAGAAACGCTACGCGGAAGAGGGGGGTTAATTTAGCTATTAACGCGGCTATTAAAGAGATTAGAAAAACTAGAGAGACGGTAGCGCTAATTATAGTAGTATTTATACTTTTTTATAAGGAGTTTAAACCTATTAAAGAGGCCGTAGATATTATCTATAAGGTATTTAAGCGTAGCTTAATAGCGTAAATATTTATTTACCTTAGATCGCGCGCGCGATAAGAGCGCTAGCTAAAGCGTTAATTAGCGCCGTATTTAACGCCCGACGCGCCTATCGTACTAGAGATTACGTAGGCGGAGGCTATTTAAGAGATAGCGTAGTAGAAGAAGCCCGTATAAGGCGTAGAAGAAGGCGTTATAGATATTAAAAGAGTAAAGAATTATAGTATTATTAAAGAAGAAGAGTACGATACCTCGCCTAAAATAGCTACCGGGCGTATAAGTATTATAAATATACTAGAACTTAAGTCCGCCGCTATAGATATATAGTTATTTTACTAGTAAATTATACTAGTAAAAACTCTAATTTTATATTTATAACGATAAGCCTCTTCTACTAGGTTTCGGAGTCGCCTAGTAGGTAATTAGATTAAAGGTTTTATCTTAAGAATAAGAGTAGAGAGATAATAATTAGAGAAGAAAGTAATTACGTATACGCCGGGCGTAATAAGACTCTATTACTCTAATAGATAAAGATTAGATTCTTAAGTTAACTACGAAGGGTTAAATATCTAGCTAACGAGTATATATTATATACTATTAGAAAAGCTTATATAATCTAGATCGAGTATATAGATATACTACTTAGATCGAGAGAATAGATTAGAGGTTTAGATCGAGTATAATTTAAAGTAGGTTCTTCTAGTAGGGTATACGTAATATTAGCGTTTAACTATCTTTCTAGTTTCCGGCTTTTATTAGTACGAAACGGTCGTAATATTCGACTTACTCTAATCTTTCTAATATCTCTTTTATCTATTCTATTCTCTTACTCTTATAGACCTTCTTTCTCTATAGGAATTCTACCTATAGTTTCCGATAATAACCGTATTCTTTAAGAGCTACTTTCTCGTACGGGAATCTACTTATAGCGCGTCGTACTATAGCTAACGCGTATTCTAACTAGATTTCCCTTACGGCTTAGTTTCCCGCGCGGACTCTTAGTTCTTAGAGTACTTTTTCCCGTATAGGCTTTCTACTCTTAGAGTTATAAAGCCCTTATCCTCTTAAATTTATAATACTACCCTCTATCTTAAGAATCTTCGTTCCGAAGATTTTTCTACTAGACTATATTTAGCGTTTAGCTATTCTTTTAGTTTTCTTTTTTATAAGTTTTCTCGATATATCTTCTAATAAGCGTAAGCGTAACGATTAGTCGACTAAGCGTAAGTTACTTATAGAAAAGATTAATATCTTTAGTAAGACGATGCCTATCTCTTATAGTACGTATTTATTAGCGAACGCGAAACGAAAGAAGAGGACTTCTAAGATAGTATATTAGATAGATATCGCGGGTTTCTATCGCTATAGCGAGTATACCCGACGTAGTTTATTCTCTTATAATAGGAGTAGTTTTAAGGATTCTAATTATTCGTCTTTAGTCGAGTTTCTTCTAGAGTTTTTACTAATAGTTATTCTAGTTTTCTATCTAAAGAGTGCCTTAGATAAAGCCGAGGTAGAGAAGTAGATAGTCCTTAACTTACTATAAAAAAATATAAGTCGTCTTTAGCGGGTGCGTAAGCAGCGGGAGTTATTAAAGAAACGTAGTAGCTTAATAATTTCTAAAAAGACTAAGACGATAAAGAATCTTAAGAAGATTAAGAGACTCGAGTCTAAGAGCCTCGGTAGAGATTCTTCTAATCCTAAAGAGACTATATCTAGACGATCGATAAAGCGCCTACGTAGCGAGTTCTTAGCTAATAGCGCCGCTATAGGTTCTAACTAGTCTATTAGTTCTTCTAGAGCTAGTTTCGCTACTACGCCTTCTAGAGCGTCTAAGCTAGTTAACTCGGCTCGGCTATCTCTAATATCTAAGTACGATTTTAAGTTCTTCGTATATAAGAAGCTTCCGGTTTAGATCGATCCGGGTTTTAGCGATAGAAGTTACTAATAAGGTCTCTATAGCTATCGTAGTTCTCTAGTAGTTTTTAGATATAGTTCTAGTCCCCTTTCTATTATAGGAGGTATCTAAATTAATCGTCGATATAGCCGCTATCGAATATCTTCTCTACTATTTAGTCTATATTTTCGTCGGCGTCTAAATTCTCTAGTACTATTTCTTCTATTTATTCGATTAGCGTAGCGTTTTTAGGTGCTAGTTCTAGTAGTACTACGTAGAAAACGGGTACTATTTTTATATTACTTAGTAGCTTAAGACGGTAATTAACTTTCCCGAGTTTCTCTTCGATTTCGAATAAACCGATTTTCTTAAAATCTAGTTTATTACTTAGACGCCTAGTCTTAATATTTTTTCTAAGGAGATAGACCTTATTCCCTCTTTTAAGCTTCGGTACCTCCTAGTACCGTCTATTATAGTAGCGGGATATAAGAAATCCGTTATACTCTATATCGAGGCTAAGCTATTTATAAAGTACTTTTAGCTAGTCGGATTATAGGATTTCTTTCTAGGTAAGAAATTCGCTTAGTATCGGTTCTCTATAAGCTATAGGTTTATACCCGTAGTTAGCGTAAAACGGTAACTTCTATATAGCTAAGGCCTTTAAACTATTATAGGCGAACTAGGCGAGAGGTAATAGTTTTACCTAATTATCTTATACGTAGTTAAGATAATAGTAAAGATATTATTCTAGGGTCTAGTTTATTCGTTTCGTTTATCCGTCTATTTACGGGTATGCCGTAGTCGAGAGTTTATATTTAGAACTAAGCTATTAGATAAGGCTCTACTAAAATCGCGAGGTAAATAGGCGATCTCTATCTAAGACGAGCTTATTTAGTAACTTATAGTTACTAAGGATTATTCTAAGAAAGATATAGGCTAGATCTTCCGCAGTTGCCGTTTTTAGATAAGGTAGATAGTATACGTACTTAGTAAGTCTATCGACGATAACTAGAATCGAGTCGTAGAGCGTACTAGTTAAGGGCTTCTTTAACTAAGATAGATCCGTAATAAAGTTAAGTATAATTAACTACTAGAGTCGTTCTAAAGCTAGTAATAGCTAAAGTAGTTTATAGAGTACGTATCTCGAGGCCTTACTTCGAATATAGAGGTTATACTATAAGATTACCCGTTAAACGGTTCTTCTTAGCCTTAGAAAGTAGTAGTTTCTAGAGAGTCTTTTAATCGTCTTATCTATTCTTTAATAACCGTATACTAGGGCTTCGTAGAGATCTTTAATTAGTTTCTCCCGTAGTAGCTTAGAAATATAGACTAATTTTAAAAATAAAATAATATCGTCTATATTCTTTATTACTCGAGGGTCGTTCTCGATCTTATCGAGTTCTTATACTATAGAGTCTTACTCGTAGGTATCTCGGATTTTACGCGTCTATTTATTTATTTATTTATTTATTTAGTTTAACGTCCCTCTAGAGTCTTAGACTATTAGGGACGGGGCTAGGCCCGTTTCTATCTACCTATCTAAGTAGGC
>JAFISB010000193.1:0-62161 GCA_022560015.1 Diplodia mutila
CGTCGTGGATCGCGGTCTATGATCTATGGAAGTAGGCCTCTGGCTCCTGCCTCAGGCCGCAACCCGTTCCTTCCCCAGAACTCCTTCCTCATCGTGACAGGCGCCGGCACGATAACTAGTATATAGAGTTAGTCTTCGCTATTAACGAAGTGCCTAATAGTAGTACCCCGCTCCTAAAGATGCTCTAGTAAGGCGTTAACTATACTTTTATTACCCTGCTTAATACTACGAAAGCGTTGGCGAGCATTATAGATATCGCTACGGGTAATAAGAGTATTAGACTACTTCTATTAAATAAATATAAGCGTTTAATCCGAGCGAATACCGGAAAGTTACTAGGTTTAAATCGTCTCTACTATCTTAGGACGATTTCTTCGTTAAAAACGACGGTAAGATATAAAGAGCTATATATTTATACTAGGCGGGTAGTTATAACGGTAGCTTACCTCGTCTTATTAGTAACGAATCTCCTATATACTATATATATCGTTAGGGTCGACTACAGCGAAGATAAATACTATAATATATTTATAGCGAATAGAGCCTCGGTTAGGGCGAGACTATAGTCGTTACTATTAGATCTAATTGTTTATAAACCCTCTTCGGCGACGAGTAGTACTAGGTACGGAAGAATAGAGTCTATTAAAGGTAGACTCGTCTTAGGCGAATCGCCTTCGTTCTTAACGATAGTAGACTACTACTTAGCGTCTAATTTTACTAGCGCGATTAGTCTTAGACTTATCCTTATAGTAGTTAATACTATACTCCGCACCCTATTAGTAATAGGCGTTTTCGCCTTTAGCGAAAGAAGAATAGACGTAGGCCGGGGGCGGAGGAATCTTATATACTCTATTATACTCTTTAATCTATAGAGGCCCCTTATCCTCCTCGCTATCGCTACTAGGTAGTAGAGTAACCGTATCGTTATTAGTAAGGATATCTTCGTCGTTAACGAGAGTATCTTCGCCGCTAGCGCTAGCGAGAGTATCTTCGCCGCTAGCGAGGATATCTTCGCCGCTAGCGAGGGTATCTTCGCCGCTAGCGAGGATATTCTCGCCGCTAGTATTTTTCTAGAAGGCTTCGTAGATAACGACTATAGTAGCCGTTAGGTCCGCCTCCCCCTCTTTCTCTTCGCTAGTAGAACTAAGATTAACGATTTAAATATAAGAGGATTATTCGTTGCCGGCGAAGGACGGCGGAGGAAGAGCCGATTAGATAGTATTAATACCCTATATAAGCGTATCCGGGTTATTAGGTATAGTCTCGCTTCGTTCGTAGCGAAGGCTATAGATAGAAGGAAGTATAAACTCTATAGGAGGAATACGATTAGGGTTATCGGATATCGTAGAGGTTATTCGTTAGTAACGAAAGAGAGCTTTAATAATAATTACGTTATTTACGGTAAAGTATAAGGCTCGTTTAAAACGAAAATAACTATGCGATAAGAAGATACTAGGCGTGCTACGCTACGCAGCGAAGCGAGATTATATAATACGATATAATAAAGTAATATATAGCTCGTTTAGAACGAACGTTAAGTACTATTACTACTAGTGCGACACCAAGTGGGGGGGGGGTACGCTATTAATTTGGGGGGGGGTACGTTATCGTGTCCCGCCACGACTGGCAGCAAGCCCGCCGCCCGCCGCCCCGTGCGCCGTCTGATCGCCATCTCCAAGACGAGATTGTCGCTGGTCCAGGAACAGCGCTGCGACTCGCGCCCCATGCGTCGCATGCATCCCAACTCGGCCAACGCCTCCAGCGCGTGGCCGACGCAACAACGGCCAGCGCCTTCCGCCCGCCGCAACCCGCTGGGCCAGCCGCTGCGCGACGTGCGTCAGCCTGTGCGACAGCCCTCTACGACAGACGTTCCGCTCCCGTCGCAGACTCGGCCGGCGCACGTTGGAGGCGCAGCCTGCTCGAGCTCCCCAAGCTCAGGCGCGCTTTCCGACCCTCTGGCAACCACAGGCCAGCAGGGTCTATTCTGAGACACAGTGACGAACTTCGGCTGTGGCTTGGGGGCAGCCCGCAGGGATGAGCCGTGTTTCGAGAGCTCGGCGCACCCTCCGTGATCGCGCAAACGAGGCTCATCAAGCGAGCGAGAGCGAGCAGGTCTGCAGGTGACAGGTCCGCCAACAGCAGCGCAGCAACCGCCCACCTGCACGCAGCAGCAGCGTTCCGAGGGCGCGCAGCTGTGACTGCCAGCCGTCATCGGGCCAATGATCAGCACGGGCCTGGGGAAGAGAGCCGCCGAACGCGCCATGGGTGGCAGGCAGAGAGAGGTGAGAGGGTATGCGATTTTTGCGCGAGCACCTGATCCCTCGACAAGCTTTGCCTCCGCTGATCCATCGCGCGACGCTTTTGCTACACCAACGCCCGCGTAGGCATGGTGGCAAGCTGTGCCCCACGGTGTTGGTGCTCAGGGTTCCTCAGGCCGAGGAGGACCCTAGGGCTTAGCCAAGCTCGTGTCGTCGCTGTTGCACAGCTCGCTCTTTCGGCGGGCCCGCTCGCGGCGATACAATCTCCAGCGGCAGCGTGGTTGCTCTGGCAGCAGGCCGAGGCTGGACGAGAGGGCGAGCGCTGCACGTGGCCCAAAGCGGCCAAGCCGCAATGGCGGCAGGCCAGGGGCCAGCAGTTCTGGAGATAAGACTCAGCTTCCGATCTCCACCTGCAGGGCACGCGCGCGCCCGCTGGGAAATTGGCCTTCCCCAAATACAATCTCTTTAGCTTCAGCCTCATCTCCATCCCACCGCTCGCGCAAGGCGCTTCTTCACCAGCTGCACGCTTCTCTGCGCCACCGGGCGGGCGGCGGCAGCAGCGACGATCGCCCCCAGTCACACGGCGGGGTCGCGCAGCCTTGTGTCGCCCGAGATACGCGCGCTGAACTGAGAGCGCTGCGAACTGTGCGAGATCCCGCATGGTGATGCCCCCTCCTCTCGCCTCCAGCGAGCTCCGCCCGATGATGCCATCAGCGTTCATCAGTGCTCGCTCGCTTCTCGCCCTGGGGTGGGGTGAAGACGAAGCACAGAGCATCTCCCCGGCCATGCCATCTCAACACACTGGCTCTCACACCACCACACCCGCACACGCCCACCCCCATCGGAGCGACCCGGCAAGCGCGGCCCGCAGCGAGAGCCTCGCCGAGCGGCCGCCGTACTCGTCGCGGGCGGCCAGCGGCAGCGCCAGCGGCAGCGTCAGCGGCAGCGCCAGAAGCTCTGTGTTGGTTGCACAGCGCTGCAGACGGCCGTCCGACTCCGTCCGAGCACGCCTGACGCCACCAGATCTCTGAGAGCTCGCGAGTGGGAGGAGATATCAAATCGCAGCGGTCAGGGGCAGCAGTCGGCCCGCGCCCTCACAACACGACGTCGACAGAAACAGGGCGCACGGGGCAAGCGAAACATTTCGATTTCTCGCATCGCGAGTCCGAGCGCTGGAGAGCATTGCAGGCGGACGGAGAGCATTGCCGGGGCAATTCAGCGTCAGGTCCAACAGCGTGCTCGGAGTCCGGAAGAGAGGTTGGCCGTGCGCCTCAGACACTGGAGCGCCCGCTCCGCGTTGCCGGCACAGTTGCAGCATCTGGCGGGCGTGGGGCCAGTGAGCAGGCGCAGCCGGACGGGTACCTGGCAGGGGCGCATAAGCTGCATAAACGAGAGCTCATTTGGCGATCAAACGGGCATTGCATGCCTTATAGGGCAATCCTGCCTACCCGGCCTGCGCGCCCCGCTCAATGCGGCATCGCCTGCGAGTGCTGCAGAGAGAGGGCAAGAGGACGGTGCGCGCCTAATACACGACCGGCCTGAAGATCATTGGCAGCAGGCCCCCACGGCATGTTCCTCATCGCCACCCCATCCCCCTATACGCCTTCGTCCCGTATAGCGCCGACCTCGCGTTATTACCGCTGCTATTGCCGCCGTGCGCATGACGACACGGCCATCTCTGGTGGCTTCAGGGTGGGAAGATCGCGGATCTGAGTCCGTCTCCTCACGATTTCCCCTCTGCCGTCATCAACCACCCTGCCCGCGGCTGATTTGCACGCCTCACCCACGCTCATTTGCTTTAGCACCGCGCGTTATCAAGATCTGCTTCTCCTTCATGCTTGACCGCTGCTGTCCTCGAGCCCAAGCTGAATGAAGGTCATTTCTCCCAAGATTCCCTTCTGCTGACGAATTCTTGTCCGCTCGCCCTGCGCGGTGAAACCCCTCTCCACAGCAATATCGACATCTGGCGTGTCTCGATCCAAGGACGGCGGCTATTGTACAAACCACACTGGGATAGCCGTTGGATCAGGCCATCTTGCTGCGGAGAACGGGCCTCTCAGTCCCCATATCTCCACCTTTGTCCCTCTTTCAAAATTTTAAGCGAACGGAGATCAACCACATTCTGAGACAGCATTTTGTGGACGGCATCAGGAAGAAGAGCGGACGCATGAAACCAGCAGTAAGCGATGAAGCAAGCCAACGGACGAGGTGCGCCTATCTGGCACAACACTTTACAGTAGCAGCTCTCACGTTCCCTATCTTCCCCTATTGCGAGGCCTCTGTTGTAGATTGGCGATTGACGCGCAAGCCTGCAGATGCATCCGCGCGGCCTCTCGCATTCCGTTCCTTTTCCAATGCGTCCTAGCTTCCTATCTTCAACATATTGCGGAGAACCCTGAGTCAAATTTTCCCGTCTTGAAAATTTCCTTCGCACCCTGTCTCTCAACCTGCGGGGAGTGCGTAAGTTGACTGCTGGTTTTGCATTCAGGCGCACAATTGGTCACCGAAGGACAGCATGGCGGCTGACGCCAGCGGCGGAAACATGATACACCAAGAATTCATGCTACGCTGAACACTGGTTTCCCCCCGGGAGCCCCGAGACAAGAGACGCGCCCAATTTTGCCGCCTTTACTCCTGATAACAGAGTCAGGACGCCACATTCATAGCATTGATTGACAGCTCACATTAACTTTCAGAATTCGCCTCCTCCGTCGTGCAGCGCGATCCCCGCACTCCTTCGCCAAGCGGATGACTAACGTTGCCAACGTCACGCCGTCGCGCATCGGCCCTCCCGACCCTTCGGCACGCTGCCAGCCACCCAGCTTCGAACGAAACCATCATCCACCATCAAAGTCAGGATCCGACAATCGCGTCATCTGCCGAAACGCCCAGCACGCTCCGACTACGGCCCCCGTCTGCTCCTAAAAACAGCACTCCAGGACCTGAGAGGGGAGTGTGGGTTGAAGCAACCCACAGACCTCTATGGCTTTTTCCTTAGCCGGAACGCCAGAGAAAAGAAAAAAAAAACGCCACCGTCGTTTCCAGAAGCATGCCCGTTTCGAATCCCTCGTATCTTGAGTGGGTAGTAGTAGCCATGGAAACGCTAGAAGCACGCTACCTGGCGGTAGCAGCGACACCGTGGTCGCGCACATGACACCTTCTGGCCCCCTCGTAGCACTACGACTCTACCAACTGTGCCACATCGCTCTCGCAATGGTAGGGTCGGCTCGAGTTTCTGTCTGCAAACGCCCCCTTCCAGAAAAAAACCTCAATCCTCGGTTCTCCTTCGACGAGCGGCCATCAACCAGTATTCTAACAGCCGTAGGCACTTACCAGCAAGTGACGCGGCGACGGAAAACCCAGGCGCACGGCTACTTTCGACCGCCGTTCCTTTCCTCCGTCGTTTCAAGATCAACACTGCCAGCTCATCCAGGGATATTCCCACACCGACGAAAGCGGGGGCCTCATGGCAGTTTGCTGAAGAACAAGGCGCCATGATGGTGGGGAACTGGTGTGTAAGAAGAAAACTATGACCATCGCGGATCGCCGATGATCGTGGAGAGACCTTAGGTAGGGCAGCCGGTGCGCTCTGACTCCCGTCGTTGTCTTGAGCCACGAAATCGTATTGACTCGGAAGGGGTCCCACCTTGGGCTACGTGTATATTTTTGCCCCAAGGCCGTGCGCAAAGAGGGTGCTGCACCTCGGCGCCGAGGGTATGGATACATAGGTGGGTTAGGTGCACGTGCTGGTGCTGCGGGAGAGCCGCAGCTCGCTTTCGGTAAATGTTTGTAGGAGGCTGGGTGTGCATGTAAGTGAGGCGGGTTACCTAGCGAGTCGCGGGAAGAGGCTGTGAGCCCGAATTTGCCGATTGCTTGCGCACGCAAGCCTTGTTCCATCAGTGTGTGAGAGAGATTGAAGTCTGCTTGCTCTTGTCTTGCTCCTCGCTTTCTTTCTTTCTTTCCTCTCGCCTCATTTAATCTACTTCAAATTCTGCACCCTGCCCATGATGTGTTAAGACTTGTTCTCAACAGCATGAAACCAATACCTTTGCATCGGTACTTGGTAAGTTAAAAAAAAAAATAAAAAGCTCAGGTATCGACCTTGCCTCTGTCTAAGTGTGCCGTGGTGGATTTTCGACGCCCTTGTATTGCTAGTTACTTATGCAGGCTCGTACGAACCTAATCACATGATCTTTGCATCCGGGAAGTCAATATATCTTACGACTCGATTACGCCGTAGCATTATAGTCTTGTAGCTGGAGAAATGGCTACTATCCGACCCTACGGATTGAAAGTAGGAAATCTTTGTAGCAGATTTTCAAGCCAGTATTACAAACTGTCTATCCGACATCTCCCTGCTCTTACGTGATATTTTCTTCCTAACAAGCATTATATCCAAGGTGTAGAAAGCTAGCAGCCTTCCTCGTTTTGTCTGGAAGGCCGTTTTCCTCAACCCTCGAAGAGAAGAACCTCGATCCATCGAGAGAGTTAACACTGTTCCTGCCTGGACAGAGCTAAGTGTATTAACGCAAAGAAATATTGATATTCCAACGCTGTCAACACGACGCCCTTCAAACAGAGAGACCCCAATAAAAAGAAGAAGAAGAGGTAGTTTGCTAAATTCGTTCTCTTCCTCGCCTACGAGCAGACATCTCGTCGTTCGTAGAGCAAAGTAAGCCTACTCTTAGCACAGTATAATCGCGTATAGCGGACTTCGTAACTAGGCAAAGAGAAGGCAAGGGACAACAGTAGATATACGCCATCGCACCATGCCTACGCTTTACCCTTCAGCCATGCACGCTTCACAACAGGATTCTTTCCCAAACAGGGAAAAATGAGTGAGGAACGGAAATGCAGGACAACCCGACACAACGAAGCCAACGAGGAGAACACAGACCGGTAAAGTGGATACCAAGACAGGCTGATATCTATTGATCATACTTTCCGAGCTGCTGCAAAAATAGAAACATAAAGGATACGAGATGGCCCCCACGGAAAGAAAAGAAGGAACGGGGAAAAGAAGATGTATGTGCGTACCAACACCAACATGTTCCCCACCCAGCTTCGCTTTCTTACCCTTTCAATAAAAGAAAATTTCCTTTGGACCCAACATCCCGACGTCCCAAAAAAGACCGTCAATCATCCACCCAGGTAGCAGCAATGCCCGCTTTTGACGGCCAACCCACCAAATTCAGATCTCTCGCCTTGGCTTCACTTCTCCACCTCCATCGCATCGCCCCCGCCAGTGCTCGCCGGCGCGGGGCCACTGCCTGTACCTCCGGCGCTCGCAACGCTTTCTCCGCCGTGTTGCTTCATCCGCTTTGTCTCCCTGCCCTCCACGTCGGCAACGCCACTGTCGCCCGCTCTCCTCTTCTCCCCCTCGCCCGCCTTCCTCCGCTCATCCTCCCTCGCTGCCCTTCTCGCCTCCTTATCCATCCTCTCCTTCTCCTTGCGGAGCGCCTTGCTCTCGAATTCGTGCCAGTCACCCTGCAGATCCGCTAGCTCCGCGGCGCGCCTCGGCGGGGGCTCTTCCGTCGTGAAGTACGGGTGCTCCAGCACGTCGCTCGCGCTCGGCCTGGCTGCCGGGTCGAACAGGAACATGGCGGACAACAGATCAAAAGCCGCCGGCGTGACACGCTCCTTGTACTTCTCTGCAAAGGTGCTCGGCTTCTTTTCCGACGGCCGCAATAGCTCGAACCACTGCATGTCGACGATGCCCGGCCACTCGGCTCGCGTGGGAGTGCCGAGCACGTTGTAAATCTTCTCAAGCTGATTGATCTCGCCGCCATCTCCGGGGAAGATTGCATGCTTGGTGAATATCTCCATGAGCACGCAGGATGCGGACCAGATGTCCACCGCCGGTCCGTACTGGGTCTCACCGAGCAGAAGCTCCGGGGAGCGGTACCAGATGGTGATGACGCGGTTCGTGTAATCGAGCCTTTTCCGCTTCGCGTAGAATCTCGCAAGGCCGAAATCTGCCAGCTTCAACTGACCGGTGTTGCTGACCAAGATATTTGCGGCCTTGATGTCGCGATGAAGGACGCCTCGGCGATGTAGGTAGTCGAGACCCTCGAAAAGCTGTTTGGCCAGGTCTTTCTTGTGGGAATGTTCCAGTTTGAAAGAGGGATGGTTGAGGAGGCCAGTCAGATCGTGGGAAAGATATTCGAAAACCATGAAACAATCGTTCTTCTCAACCATGACCTCTTGAAGCTTGACAATACTGTCATGGTTGAGAGATTGGAGCAACTTAATCTCACGGATTGCAGTGACCGGAAAGCCATCCCGTTCGCCCTCCATCCTGATTTTCTTAAGAGCAACCTTGCTGTTGGTGTAGACGTGGATCGCTTTGAACACCTTTCCGTACGTTCCCGAACCAACGACAGACTCATTTCCGGGTTTTCTGTAGTACACAGAGTCTGAAGTGGCGAATTCTGCAGAGAGAATAGGCTTCGGTTTGGGCCGCTTCATGATCCTCTTCTCTTTGCGCGGTGCTGGCTTCGGTTCAGGTCGCCGTCTTGCATCAGAGGGCCTGTAATCAGACACTCTGAAGTCTGTTGGTCGGAAAGCAGACGCTCCAGAATCTGACCGACGATCGTCGTAGTCGCCTCTCCGGCCATCGTCCCCCCGGTAGTCTGGTCTTCTGTCGTCTAGCCTCCGGTCCTCTGGTCTCCGGTCCTCTGGTCTCCGGTCTTCTCCCCGCCTCTCGTCTAGCCGCCTGTCGTCTAGCCTTCTGTCGCCCAATCGCCTGTCATCCATTCTCCGATCATCGAGTCTCCTGTCATCGGGTCTCCTGTCATCGGGTCTCCTGTCATCGGGTCTCCTATCATCAAGTCTCCTATCGTCAGGCCTCCTATCATCAGGTCTCCTATCATCGTGCCTTCGATCATCCGGTCTTCTGTAATCTGGCCGTCTATCTCTGTCGTCACGATCAGAGTACTTGTAGTCTCTCCGGTCATCATACTTGTAGTCGGATCGTCGATCATCTGCCCGGTAGTCGGACCTGCGGTCATAGGGAGCATCGTAGCGGCGGTCGTTGCGGGAGTCGAGTCTTGGTTTGGACGGAGTGGGGTGTGGTAGGATCGGTCGAGCCTTGGCTGCTGCAGTCTCGAGAACTGAAGGCTCTCGAGGTTTGGATGACAAGTCGGCTTTTGGTGCGGAAGATGTTGACGGCGCTGCCTTTGACTTGAGCGCGAAACTTATCTTCGGGCCTGAAGAGCTTTGTGAAGCGTCAGATGCGGATGGTTTTGGCTGAGGCTTGTCTTTCTCCTTCTCCTTTGGGCCCTGGTCCTCAACACGCAAATCCTTCGAGGGACGGAAGGGGTTGTCGTCTTCGTCGACTGACGACTGGCTTTGTTCATGAACAGGCGACTGGGATTGGCTACCCTGCTGCTGGCCTACGAGAGGGGCAAGAAGACTGCGATGCTTGTCAATTGGAGCACGTCCCCCACGGCTGCCGGTAGCTGGTGTCCAAGAAAGATTGCTGTAGTGGCCGCGACCACGTCCGATAGCTGGCGTTGGTTGCGGATACGATGAGCTTGACGGCGGGTAGCGGCGGTCACTCGAATTGTAGTGATTTCCACGGTAACTGCCATGGCCTCCACGATAAGACGGTGGAGGCTGACTTGGATAGCTTGATGGAGGTCCGTTATAGGGCTGTTGGTAGTATGATGCTTGTGATGGCGGGTGGTTCGGATGATAGGGTGACTGATTTGGCGAATACCCATGAGGTGGGGACCTGTAACTCTTTAGATTGCGCCAGGAGAAAAAGAAATGGTGTAGTGCTGGAGACTTACCCATGATGACTGCCATAGTATGGCTGCTGGCCACCCCAGCCACCTCCTCTGCCTCCAGGATACGGCGATTGTGACTGTGGGGAAACATGACTCGGAGTTGCGTACGGCGGGGTGTGTGAGTAGCTCCTCGTGTCCGCGGGGGGCCGCGAGGGTCTCCCTTGATTTGGATATCCCTCACGCATCCTTCTCTCTTCGTCTATCGACCTTGCAGAGTCTGACTCGTACCCTCCACTTCGCCCACGTTCCCGTGAGCTTCGCCTCGAAACAGGCAAGCTTGGCCTAACGGGTCGGTCAGAGTCGCGAGAAGCGCGGGACTCAGCACGATGTGTATGTCTTGTTGTGGGCGTCGGTGCGGACGAACGGGATGGGCGGCGGCGTGGGGACAGACGAGAGCGATGATCCCTCTTCAACGACTTCGCTGGGGGCGAACGCCGTCTAGAGACAGGCGAGGGAGACCTCCGGGAGCGCGGAGTAGGAGAGCGGGCAGATCGCCGCGATAACCGGACGTCGGAGTCCCGCTCTCTCCTCAAGCCAGATCCACCTGTTTCCCTGTAATCCCTGCGTCTGCCCTCGACAGAAGGCGTACGCCTTCGGTGAGCGTGGCGTCGCGATGGGGAGCGGCGTGGGGAGTCGGCTCGTCTGGCTCGCTCGCGTCTGTCGGGGGATGGGGATCGTTTACCGTGTCGTGGGGGAGAGGGTGCGCGTCTGTAGTGCGACTCGGCGGATCGCGAGCGTCTGCGGGTAGTAGACGGTACGTAGAAGCCGGGAGACGGGCGTCGCGTTGCCGTTCGGTCGCTGCGACTGGGCCTGGGAGAAGAGGTAGTGTCGGTATGCTTGCCCGGCGCACGGGGCCGTTCGGACGATCTCTCAAGGCTGAGGCTGCGGTGGTGCTTGGAGCGCTTGTGGTGCTCTCGCGCGCTCGATGGGGTGATGCTCCGGCGTCGTTTTGCTGATGAAGGCGAATCGTGTCGGTGCCTGTGGTCGCGCGAGGTCCTTTCTCCACCCGGCGCTCTGTTCCTGGACGGTCGGTAAAGGTCGTCCTTTGGATCTCTTGGCGTGGGCGACCGCCGCTCTCGACTGCGGCGCGGCCTTCTGCTGCGGCTCCTCTCGCGCTCGCGGGTCCTGGACAGACGACGGGATGCTGGGGTGGCGTGCTCGGATGGCGAGTGACGACCTGCGACGGTCCTATCGTGGCCTCGTCCACGGCGTACCGATGCGGGCGAGCGTCCCCGCTCTCGCGACAAACTGCGATCACCTGCAGCCCTACCTCTGCTGGTCCTGGGAGCTGGTTCCTCGGGTCGCCACTGATCTATCAACGGCGTTGACCCAGCCATAGAGATAGTCAGGAAGACATGTGGGCACTCAAGCAAGGTGCAGAGGTGTCGGGCACGCTACGCGAGATGCGAAGGAAAACCACACCAAAAACGCAGACTTACCCCAAGGATGGCGGGACGCTTGGATGGGGGGCGGAGGTGCAGCGTGCGAGAGACTGCAGGAGTTCCGAGCTTGCAATCGAGCCAGAGCCTGTGCGGGTTGAGTGCACGCGGGAGGTGAGAAGCGGCGCGCGCACGAAATGCAGTGAGGCTCAGTCCCGAAGCCGGCTAAGCGTAACCGTAGGCGGCGGCGGCGGCGACACCGACTCCAGCGTTCGCCGACTCAGTGCAGCCCTCGGACCCAGCGACCGTGTTAGTATCTCAGTGTGCCCGGGACCTGCTGCGTCGCGTTCGTAATGCCGTCAGAAGATGTAGGAGTAGAGGTCCGGCCTGCGGTGCGATGCGTTCTGCCGCCACCCTCCGCCCCGGGCCCAGCCCGTCGCTTCTTGCCCTCAGATCCTGCTCCTCTATCGAATCGCACGTCCGCTGATTCGCGCGTCTGTCACAGGCCAAGCTATCTACAAGTTCATGCACGCGCAGAGCCCAGCAGCCAGAGCGATCGTCTCCACGCTCTACACTGCTCACCCCCAAGCGACGACGGTCCTCGGGGCGGAAGAGGCCCGTCCGTGTGCCCGGAAAATGTGCACTCCGCCACCCACAAGCACGGTGTGGGCGAATCCTGGGTGAGCGCACACGCTGGTCAGCCAGCGACGAGTCTTCTGGCTTCTCTGCTTCGCTTCTAGTTCTGCGGATACAGTGCATGGCGGCGAGGGCGGAGCCTGGTGGCTTGGAGCGGCGATAACTGCTGTCGTGTGGGTTTCTTCGGCGCTTGAACAGTCTGTGTCGATGTTCGGCGGGCTTGACCATGGCTTGATGAGGCACGCGAGTAGAAGCACGCCTTCCGAGCCATTCTCTCGACGCGTGCTCATCAAAACGGCGACTGCGCCCAAACGCTGGCTGTCGAGGCAGCCATCACCTTTCGAGGTGCGATGCTGCCAGCAGGAAGAGGAGTCTCATCCTTCCGCACTGCGCAGTCCATGGCTGTCGACTTCGACGAGAGTAGTAAGCGTAGCTTGACTCCCTTCTGAGTGCTCCTGTGGAAGCCGGCATTTCCAGGTGTCTCTGTGGTTTACCACACACAAAGCGGACGTAGAAAGCTGCTCGGCAGGGCAAGAAATGAGCCCTTTCGAGCGTAAGCACAAACGAGGCGCCAGCGATCCCTCCGCATCGTCAAACGTCGTGCCTTGCAACGGGCAAGTTGGCAACGTGGAGTAGTTAGCAGAACTGAAATGTAGGTCCCCAGGCCCTCCCCCATCCAGGCGCCGATGGAATCTGCTTGCGACTCCGTTGCAACTCGCGCCTGCTGAGCGGCGGAGCGAAGACCGCACGGCTGTCCAGCGCGAGACTGTAAGGGCAACAAGCCCGTCCACCTTCCAGCGAACCCATTCCGAATGCAACAAAAGCGTATAGTGGTGGAGATCTGAGGTGGAGGCGGGCACGCGGTCGGGCAGAACCCTGGGAGCGCTTAAGCGGTGTGGATGGGCAACGCGACCGCAGCAGCGATGTCTGTCGCCTGGCCGTCACGGTACCCCAATAGTCGCCGACGGAAGAGGGCGGCAGCACGGGAGGTACATACCAAGATGCCGTGCCGGAGGGCTTTACTTGCGATGGGCGGATCAAGGGTGACGGTGGAGGTCGGCCCGGAGATGGCTGGCGATGGCAGCGGAGCAGGTTGTGCAGAGCGGAGGGCCGCTCTCCCTGCGCGGCGCTGGGCTGTGAAGCCGGCGGTACATCACGTAAGCAGGGCCACCCCCTCCGGTCGGTGCGGCGTGACCCTGCAGGCGCGAGCTCGGCGCGATTGTGACGGCAGGGGTCTGGCAACGTTTTTCGGAGCCCTAGCGGTAGCGAAGGCGCAACTTCTTGTCGCCGCCAAACTCCCCGAGATGTGTCATAGCAGTGGACTTCCTACTTCTCGCCGATCGCAAGCCTCGCTCCGACCTGTGCTTCCCCAGTGTTCGCGATGGCCCCGCGCCTGTAGACAATACTACCCTAAGCAGTCTCTTTATTCCAGCCAGCCTCTCACGCCCGACCTGACCTGACGTAACCGCGATCCTCACACCCAAAAAAATTCCCTTCCGCAATCTCCCGCGCGAAAATGGACCCCTCACAGCAGAAGCCGCTCTCCGCCGTTCCCCCGCACGTCGTGAACGGCTCTACAACGACTGAGACACGGGACCAACGTGAGCGCGACAATCTCTATGCGTCGATCCAGTCATCTGCCAGCGCCCGCCAGCCCATTGAGCTCGCTCATCCCAATGGCACTTACTCCAAACCCCAGACGCACAGGATGGATCTCGCCCGCAGCAAGGCGCATATGCTGAATGGACTCGAAGAACACGCTCGAGACCCGAGGGACGAGGCATCCCCGCCCACGCCGCTGGCCACGAGTCGTCCGCAGAGTCCATTTACCCAGCATCCCACCATCGACTTTGACGGCCTGAGCTGGCCCAGTAAGGAATACATATCGTGTTGAGTCGGCTGTTCATGGCTGACGCGAATTAGGCTTGGGAACGCGGGAGCGCAAAGAGGCCACCGACGAGCAGAAGGAGGAGCGTCTCCAGAAACTCTCGGGTGCAGTGCGGACGATCCTCGAATGCCTTGGCGAAGACCCCGACCGTGAGGGCCTTCTCGAGACTCCGGAGCGCTACGCCAAAGCCATGCTCTTCTTCACAAAGGGCTACGAGGAGAACCTCTTCGACATTGTCAACCGGGCAGTTTTCCACGAGGACCACGATGAGCTCGTCATTGTGAAGGACATTGAGGTCTTTTCGCTCTGCGAGCATCATCTGGTTCCCTTCATGGGAAAGGTTGGTGGCCGCGTGCTTGCTTGGGGTAGTCATTGCTGACGATGGGTCCTAGATGCATATTGGATATATCCCTAACCGCCGTGTCCTCGGTCTCTCGAAGCTCGCCAGGATCGCGGAGATGTTCGCGCGCAGACTTCAGGTACAAGAACGCTTGACAAAGCAGGTTGCCCTTGCGTTGTCCGAGGTGCTTCAGCCCCAGGGTGTCGCCGTCGTTATGGAGTCGAGCCATCTTTGCATGGTCATGCGTGGCGTTGAGAAGACTGGTTCGAGTACGACCACCAGCTGCATGCTCGGGCGCATGCGCTCTACCGCAAAAACCAGGGAAGAGTTTTTGACTCTCGTTCTTGGCCGACGATAAACGTTGTCCCCAGTTGCATCTTGGGCGGCATACAATTTGCTTCTTTCCGGATTTGGCGTTCAACATTGGGTAGGTCCAGGCGTTCTTGCGGTGCTCATCCACCAGAGGGCAAAGGCGGCGAAAAAAAAAACAAAGATACCGTACATGTGCAAACTTTTCTGTTACTGTAAGATTCGACGACGAACGACGACAGTGTCAGCTCATCCTGGCAGCGCCTTTCAACAGGCATTCATTCACTTAAGGAGACTTCCGAGACTCTACTCTGAGCGGCACGGCGTAACATATAGCATCCCAAATGTGAGATACTAAATTTGTGGTGAAAGTGAGGTGCGTGGGTTTGCGTGAGTGGCGTTCGGTCAGCCTCTTATTTACGTTGTGTTTATTTTCACACACCAACGCTTCCTATTGTTGTTGTGCCCTACTTATGCACCGTCGCACTTCGAATTCGCACCTCCTCCCTTCATCATCCGCCTTGCCCCCCTCATATCTCCATAAGTAGTCGCATCGTTCCTACCACTACTCCGACTCACTACGCTCAACCAACAAAATGTCTTCGTCAAGGCGCATGGATATCCAGTCAATTTTGAACCCGAGCAACGGCGACGAGACGAATGACAATGAGGACGCCCAGAGCCAAGGTCAGAAGGGCGCTGCGCCTCAGAATTCCGAGTTTAAGCCTGCCTCAGGCTCTTCGGTCGCTCATCAATCGCAAGGCAAGTAGCCACTTCTGTTCCGGTCTTACGGGCAGATCTCTCACGCAGGACGACAGGATCTCCCACCGCCTCACTTCCCGGTCAAGTCAAGAGCAAGGGCAAGCGCCAGGCCAGCAACTCTCCACTCGTCGACTCATCCTCGCCTGGCCTCCGTCGCAAGCGCACCAAGCCGAATCTGAAGATTTCGCCAGCCGCTGCCAACAGTCCGTTTTCTCCGTCCCCATCCTCTGTAGCAGGCACGCCGCTCGAGACCATCGACAAGGCCCCCATCCCAGAGGACACTTCGTTTGGGCTCGGCATAGAGGGCCTTTGTGATGACGCGCCAGACACCCTTGACCCGTCCTCTGCTGACTCCACGAGCTGCGCTTCGCCGGCCAAGGACCGTGGTCCTTTGACGGCGCTGGCATCTTCTTTCGGGCAGCTCTTTGATGATGCCGAGCATGGCGAAAGGAAAGGAAAGGCGAGGGCCTCTGACGACAACAAGACGGGAAGTGAAAAGAAGGAAGGGCTCGATGAAGATGGCGACATAAAGATGTGCGGCACGGAGGAAGATCCGTACGACGCGATCATGGCCTCCCTTGAAGCCGCTGAGCCAGACAAGCCGCCCGAGGACTTCGACATCGGCTCTCTCACGCCGCCGTCAAGCCCGGTCCTCTCCGCGAAGCGGGAGCTCCCCATCATCAAGGGGAAGAAGAAGCAGCAGCGGATGGTCTTCAGCATGGGAGAGGCCATCATGAGCCAGAACGACATCCTGCTGAATGTGTGCAACTTCATGGGCCTGCGGGAGTTCGTCAACCTCTACTGCGTCTCGAAGCGTTTCTACGTGCTCATCAACTCGCACTACACCACGCACATGAAGCAGCTCGCCCGCAACTTCGCGCCGCTGGCCAGCACCATCTTCCCCTACCAGCTCTACAAGCGCGCCTGCATCCGCGACCCCATGTACCGCAGCCGGCCTGCGCACGGCGGCGACCAGCCGAGCACCTACATCAACCCGATCCTCAACGGCGCGACCCAGACCCTCTCGGCGACCACCTGGCCCATCGCGCCCGCCAACAACAATGCGCCCGCCGCACCTGAGGTCGTCCGGACGGTGCCGGGGCTGCGCTGGGTACTGATGTGCGCGTACCGCGAGGCCATCGTGCACGACATCCTGCTCAGCATGGCGCTCGAAGGGCACCGCTTTCCTCGTCCCATCGACAGCGCTATCCTAAAGATATGGGCGCTGCTGGACCAACCCTTCAACGGCACGCGCCTCGCCGTCGTGCACGACACGAAGCTGTGGACGAACCGCGACCTCTTCCTCTCCCTCATGTTCTTCGTCAAGCTCGACATGCGCTTCTCCGACCCGCTGCTCGGCTCGGGCGAGTGCATCATGCGCCGCCTCTTCCTCGGCCAGCGCAGCCTCATCGTCCTGTGGGAGGCGCTGCGCGGCCTCACCGCCCGCACCCGCGCCGAGGTCCTGCACCTGGTCGTCCGCTGGGACACCACCATCGCGCCCGAGGCCTTTGACAAGATGAGGACCACGAAGCGGACGGACGGCACCGCGCGCCCGGCGGCTGGCTCCGTCTTTGGCGTGCCGGCGCACCAGGTTGGCATGCTGTGCCGCGAGGGCTGGCGGCAGGGCGGCGCGCTGCTGCTGCGCCCCGATCAACTCATCCTTCGTGAGACCGCCAGGCGCCAGTTGAACATGCATCGGTGCTTCGCGGACTTCATTCTGTGGGGTTACATCGATTGGACGTGGTTGAAGAATATCGAGCTGCCCAATCTGGAGGAGCTGGAGGCGGAAGATAGTAAGAGGCGTGCAGGCGATCTCGGGGCGGGGCCGAGCCGTGACGATGGAGAGAGGAAGATCAGCAGTGGCAGCTTCAGGGATATGGCGAGGGCGTCCAAAGTTTCCTCCAACTAGGGCCTTGAAGACCGATGTGGTTGCTGAAGATGCGGATGGATGTTCAGGCGGTTGTTCAGTGAAGAGAGGGAGGAAGTATTACGAAAAGTTTTCGTATATTCACAGCAAAAGTCTAGGCTCCCTCACCCATTCAGTGGAACCTTTGAGCTCACCAACGCCGCTGCTGAGGACGGCTTTGATCCGGTCGCAGAAGGCATTTTGGAGCCCTTCGACCATTTTACCTTTCCCGACCGTGAGGCCAACTTTGACCTCAATGAGCTGAACTCGAACCGTCCCTACTAGAGCTTCTCACCTATGGAGTACAGTGACTAGGTCATTCATTAATTTTCCTACTCAGCGTAACAGGCGTGCTTCTTGGGCAATGTCAGATCATGTGTGGTTCTATTCTTAACCGACCCAGAACTTAGGAGTCTAGTGGGAAGGTCCACCTAATGGCGGTAATGCTGGCGTGGTTCTCAAAGTAAAGATACAGAAATCATGCGAAAGTCAGTAGCAAAACCCCTGTGAAAAGCAGATAGCATCCTGAACAAACGCGCACGATGGCTTGAAAACAAGCTTTGAATTCTCCAAGAGTAGCACCAGGGCAGACATGTGCTCGACACAAGGAAGTCTATTCATGCATTGAAAACCACATCCACTCTTATGCACATGCTGAATGCAATCGTCCCACAATTCCGCAGTACACCTTTCTCCCCGCTCATCGCTAACTACGCCTGTTTGTCTTCCCAATTGCTCACCACAATGTGTCATGTTTCCCCATTTATTGCTTCTCTCCCTGAATCGTCGCAACCACCTTCCTCGCGTGCTTGCTGGCTCTGAACTCCAGGTACCAAACGCCCTGCCACGTTCCGGTGTTGAGCCTGCCATTCGAGATCGGAATCGTCACGCTCGCGCCCACGAGCGCCGACTTGATGTGTGCCTACAAAAAGGAAAGGCCTAGTCAGCTCCAGTCCCATCCAGAAGAGAGTCGAAAGGATATATCTCTCCACACTTACCGGCATGTCGTCCAGCCCCTCGGCGCTGTGTCGGTAGAGGTTGCCCTTGCGGTCCTCGGGCGCGATGCGGTCCAGCGCGTCCGTCATGTCCTCGCGCACGTCCTCGTCCCAGTTCTCGTTCAGGCTGAGCGCGCACGACGTGTGCTGCACGAACAGGTTGAGCAGCCCCACCTTGTATTCGCGCAGCTCCGGCAGCTCCCGCTCGATGTGGTCCGTCACCAGGTACGAGCCCTTGGACTTGGGCGGCAGGTGGATCGTCTTCTGGGCCCACGACATGGTGTTGGCGACCGACGGCGGTTGCAGTTGCGGTGGTGAGGTGGGGTGCGCGAGGGCCGGTTCGGTAGTGGCGGTCGGAAAGCAGTGCGCAGGCGGGCAGCAGTCGCACAGCGGCAGCGAAGGGATTGATGGGGTCGAAGGTTGGAAAACTGTGAATGGAAGCTTGAGGAGGTAGATGAAGAGATTGGGGAAGAAGGCGATAACGAGGACAAGCAGGAAGCCGAAGGTATTCGATGGGTTTGCGGTGGGGAGCGGCATCTTTTGCGGGCGACGTCATTGGTGGTGGGGTCGACTTGGATGCAGCGTGCCGTGCCTAAGAAAATGGCGGCGTGCGCCCGCACTGGCGCACCTTATATGCACCTCGTCACCGCCAGGCAACGACATATTGCTCTGCATTTGCACAGGCCATGAGGACACGTTGTGAAACTGAAATGCTGATTTGAGCTCAACCTCACTACCAATTCTTACTCTCCAAACCGGTTGGCCTGCGAGAGCAGCGCAGGCTGTGGGGCAAAAAGCAAACCGCAACTTGTCCGTAGACGCGTCAGAAGAGCCCCAGAAGCAGCATCAAAAAGTAAACCGTCGGAAAGAATCAAGTATGTACTCGGCCCCGAAGCTTCCACAGACTGCCGTGCGGCGAAGGCCCTTGACGAATAACAGCAGACCCGCGAGAAGCCAATGACCGAGGAAGGAAATCCGGAAACTTGAGCAAAGACCGATCCGTTGAATTTTGTTCAATCTGGAGTGAATCGGTAGAAATCGCAGTGTTGTTGGAATTTTAGCGCTGAAAGAAGACGTCGCAACAACGCCCGGGGGTATTGCGCGGCATCGCTAGCGTCCAGTGTGTACAGGAGGCTTTGTACGCTCTCCGAGAGGTTGAAAATGGAGGATACACCGTTGTGTAAAATCTCAGGAGTGACATCGAACCGGACTTGACTTGGGGTGCGGTACCTTGTAGCATCGACAGAACATCAGAGATAAGTACAGATGTGGCATTCTAAGTGCAGGAAAAAACGAGCTTACCACTTGATGCAGGTCTAGTCGCGGGTGCGAACGAAGTGAGCCCTGCCATGGTACTTCTCCCAGTAGCCGGGGCGAAGATCGTTCTCAATGGTGTTGTAGGAGCGCAGAGTCCAGGCGCCGTCAAGCTCCCTCACGTAGAACATCTGGTCGTCGCCCGGGTCACGCGGGACCATCTCCTGATCAGCACGGCGGGAGGCCGAACCATGGCGACGCGTAGCGTACGCAGTGTTGTCCTGGTAGACCTCGCTCGCAGTACGGCCGAACCAATTGTGATGATAGCCGTAGGGGTTGTTGTAGCCCGGGCCATAGTACTGACCCGAGTACTGGCCGGAGCCGCGAGGCCACTATAAGATACTGTCAGCAGCATGCACTCAGGACGACTAGACGACGCGACGCAAAGTGAGGGAGTACCGCGTAGTAGTAGCTACTGCTGACGGTGTCGGAGCGGGGGCGGTAGTAGTAGGTGTGGTAACGGTCGTCGTCAACCTGTGCGCCACTCAGTTGCTGAGATTGAGCAGTCTGAGCGGCATGGGCAGCCTGAACAGCATAAGGTGCATGAGTTGCAGCCTTGGGTGCGGTCTGGACCGGAGCGGTAGTGACGGCAGCCGCAGCCAGATGGATAGTCTGACCGCGATTGGCGCCCTGGGCCCACTCTTCGTAGTCGCTGACTTGGCCGACGGGGTTCATGGTTGCAATGTGGAGACCGACGGTGATGCGAAGTTGAAGTTGGTAGGAAGAGGGAGAGGGCGAAGAAAAAGCTCAAGAGCGGTTGGAGAAAACAGATCAGGTGCGTCGGGCGGCAGCGTCCGAATGGAGAAGCGGCGGGCAGAGAGTCGGAGGAAGTGACGCGACTTACCGACCAGTTCCACCAGTGGTCCCAGTAGGCCATGCTTCGGTGCTTTTTTCTCTTGAGCTTGGGCTTGGGCGGGTCTTCGATGATGTACTCGGTAAAGGGCCAGCAGCCGCACATCGCAGAAAGGCTGGAGGAGAGGAGTGGAGGAGCGAGGAAGGAAGAGGAGCTGTTAAACTGAGCGGGTGGTGGGACAGGGCGCCTTCCTGGAAAGCACTCGTCTCGTCGCCACTGCAAAAATGGTGCCTACCGTCCTCGGAAGCACCGAGGGCTGCGCCCGCCTGACTGGGCATCATCGGCGGGAGGCAGCCTACGACCGCCCGACACATGCTCGTCTGTGTCACCGCATTGCGGCATGTTGTTTGCTTCCACCATCGCACAACTTCTCTACACATGACAACCATTGGCTCTCTTACGGCACTTTCCTCTCACTCCGAACTTCAGGCACCTACTTTTGGCACATGCCACTCATCTCATTACGCTTGCCCGCCTCGCCTTACCTCTCTATCTCCTGACCTTCCATGCTTGGCCACAATACGAGGCAGGATCTCAACGCTTCACGGCGCTATCGACCACTCAGTATCTCAGCATTTCAGTCCCATGGAAATTTGTAAGACCACCCTCGCAGGATTTGTGTTCATCATCTCGCAATCAGGGACGAAAGCGGAACCGAGACGATCTCAATGCTGCTGACTGCTGTGTTAAAACTTGCGCTCTGCTGCGGCCCGCACGATCAATATATACAGCACGTGCAGATATTGAAAAGAAGCCCACCGTTCCAAATATATCGCTCAAATTGGTGGCCTCTGCTCATGATACAGAGCCTTGTTTCTTGAAGCGCGCCTTGTTGCCTGAAAAGGAGCAGCATGCGAAGCCAATGGGAGTCCCTGTTGCCGAACAGATACTATTGAAGATATTGCAGCAAGTCGAGATGGAGCAGTGGAATGCTTATGGCTTGCAGTAAATTCTCCACCACGACAGAGCTTGCACTTCCTGAACGCCGCTGATAATTCTGTTCCATCAACTAAGAACATGGAACAAGTAATTTTCGAGAAGTCACTCTGGCCAACGAGCTGTGCCACACGAAGGACCTTTCGAACCAGTCAAATCGTATACACTCTTGACATTGGATGGAAACAGCATCACAACGGCCTTTAATTGTGTTACGTACTACCAAACAGAGCTTTGCATTAGCCTTCCACGTAAGTTTACAACTTGACGCCGAAATGTGAAATTCAGGACTCTGATAGTGCAGACTCGGAGCGTGCCTTCCCGCTCTTCCCTCCGCTCATGCAAGACCTCAAGTTGTCCCTGTCCTCACTTTCGCCGTCGACAGCCGGTGACATCCGCATACGTTCATGATCTTGTTGTCTGACTAGACCCATTCTTTGCAACGTCCGGGCCGTCCTTCTCGCTGTAATGCGCGCCAAAAACCCCGTGTACTAGCGGTCAGCATCAATCAGACTCGTGAGAAGCAAGTCTTGATGCTGAGTTCTATGGATACTCGCTTCCAACATTGCTCCCGAGAGATGGCGCATTCACCCGCACGCGGTCAAGCTCTCTCCTGAAGCCCGTCGGATCCCGCGCCTGACGCGGCAGAACTCTCAAACGAGGGCGGCGCGACCGCCACAGCTCCAGTAACCTCACTTGACCACTTGTAGATTGCTCGGCCCTCTTGAGGAGCGCAGAAACGATTGCGCGAGCCTGCTGGTGGCAGGTGGGAACGTCAACGTCAACCAGGGCGCCGTCGGAGGCGTTACAATAGTTTCGGAGAAAGCGCAAGACATGGGTTTCGATCTGTCCTCTGGTCATCCATACCAGGGTTTGAGAGTTGGGGGCGGGCTGTTGC
The DNA here is from genome assembly GCA_022560015.1 of Diplodia mutila. Lineage (NCBI taxonomy): Eukaryota > Fungi > Ascomycota > Dothideomycetes > Botryosphaeriales > Botryosphaeriaceae > Diplodia > Diplodia mutila. Next base: position 22,265 of record JAFISB010000193.1, read on the forward strand.
AGGAACAGCACCCACAGTATGGCGCCTTGCATGTAGCGGACAAACGGATCAAAGTCGCGAGGAAATCCCTCTTGGTCTCCAGGACTTAGCAAAACGATTGCAGCAAGCCCAAGAACGTCATGGGAGCTCAAGAATGCACAGGGCTGCTGAGGCTGAGATTCACGTCGGGCAGCTTTAGGCCGCGGCTGTGTGTCGTCCCTGTGGCCACGACGATGACTGGGCTGTTGCGAGGCTGAAGAAGGAGGAGGGATGGAGAAATCAAGTTCGGCAAGCCGGAGCGCCTGGCGAAGAACTTTCTGCGACCTCACCTCGCTTTCGTCCGGCTCTGGTTTAGCTGCTTGAGGGCGCTTCGGCTGGATTGTCTTCTCGCTGTCGTCTGACTCCTCATCGCTATCGCTGGCCGTACTCCCTTCTCCAGTGGTGCTCGAAAAGTCCCCTTCAGCTGGGTAGTCGCGCCTGTTCACCTTAGCCTGTCTTCGATTACATGCATTGAAGTAAGCTCCTTGCCTCCGGGGTGCGGTAAATGAGTCGATAGCCTCCGCAGACATCGGCTCCGGTGCGTAAGATTGACCCCCAATCCAGCCCTGACCCGGCATGTAATCCCAGCGCAGGGCGTCCAGCACTTCATCGCGGGTCCCAAATCCCCCGGGTCCGACATACTGGGGCGCGTGCAAATCCCGCTCTCCGTCTGCGGGGTACCGGTCCACGTACGCGGCGGAGCTGCTGGAATATTCGTCATCTGCGCCGTCGACTTGCCCAGAAGATGGTCTTTTGTGCCTCAAGGTCCTGGCGTCGTGACTCATGCGGTAGCCACTGCCATACGTGTCGGTCCAGGGTCGCCGGTCATGTTGGCTCGCCTCCTTTTCCGGCGGCGGAAAAGGGGGCATCTCGCTCGGTGATGCGAAGTACGCGCACGCGGTGACGGGTTGAGATGACTCCAAACTTGGACCTACTGGTCGCGAGCCGTGCGGCGGAGGGCGCGGCGGCGGGATGTAGGGGATGGGCAATATGGGCAAGGGACGTGGTCGTCCGAACTCGAATGCGAATCGATGATGCGGCGGTGTCCCACGCTGTCCTGAAGTGTCTGGCAATGGGTTTGCGGGAGGTAGCGGGTTGAGCCGGTCCGCGGACCTGGGCGGGATGGGCGGTGTCGTGGGTCTTCCAAAGTGGTACAAGGCATCGTTAACGGGGTAGCCACCGGGTTGGCCTGCTGAAGCTTCTATTCTCGTGGGTTCTGCCGTATCTGGCAACTCACTGATGGTCGCAGGCCCGAAAGACTCGGGCAAATGCGAGAAATTGGGGTTTGGATGAAGGTCGGGATTGAAGACTCGTTGACTGATACCATGGTTGGGACGAACGCCCGATTCCCTCTCGATATCTTCCGTGTCTGAGTCGGAACTGAAGTACAGGGAGCTCGCCTCGGTGTCAGAATCAGCCACTGTTGCGGCCTCGGACATGATTCCGTGCGCCACGTCCGTGACGATGGAGGCAAGGTCATCATGATCGCCCTGGACCTTGTTGACGGCGTAATAAAGCACTTCGATTTTCTGCTCAAGCATCCTGAGACGTGAGTCTGTCTCCCAGCGCTCGTCCACAGTCCTGGCCATCCACCTATCTGTTCCCCCCTCGATGTTGTGCTCTGATGGTCGCTTTTTTTCTTCCTCCGTGTCCGCCGTGGTGCGTTTCGAGGTCGGCAAGATGGGCGAGCTTGAGGAGTACCTGAACTGGGAAGTCCCGCCATCCCCGACGTCATCACCGGGCTCTCTGCCGGTTGGGTTGCGAGGTTGTCGGATCATCTTGATTAAAGAATCGGAGCACTTCAAGAAAGCCGCCAAGATTCAGCAGGTGACGAGTATTCCAAACGTGGTTGTGACACCGAGGATAACAGCGTACCAAGGGTCTGCGGTCGAAGTGGGTGTTGCTGAGGGATCAGTGATTGGCTTCGTTACCGTCTTGTCGAACATCTATGGATCTTCCTGTTCCTCTGCTGAGAGGAAGTTGTGTTTTAGTGAGAAGCAGGATCAATGTGGTTTCCTTGGTGGGGCCGTACAGCTGACGTTTTTATGGGCTGTAGTATGCGTTTGCAGCTGCGCTGTTAACGGCTGGGCTGGTCATAGTAGCGCTGGGCAGCAAACAGACCAGCAATCCGATACAATGTCAAGAGATCGATCTGCGTCAGCATAGATTTCTTGAACAATGATGATCTTCGAAAGCTTTCATCATTAGCAAATTGGCCTTCGTCTCGACTCCCGATTACTCTGTACGAGACTGGTGTCAACCGTATCAACTTGGTGTCAAAATCAAACAACAATTGGGCGCGTGCATTTACCGTGAACTAAAAATGGTCTACACAAATATGGCCACATAAAGTGCAAAGAGCATCATTACTTCGACGCTCGGAACTTAAGATCATCCTAACATTTTTGAATCTGCTAAATAGAAATTTCTGCGTGTAGAAATAAGTGAAGTTTCCCGTGTCTGATGAGTTACTTGACGATTTGTTTGGTAGATTTCGCCTATGTCGTGGAGCAAAAGCGGTGCACCTGTCGTATAGACCGTTGCGTGTGGCTTGCACTAAAGTGAATTTGGCATGATTGAATGGCCCTTGCACTCGGAGACACCTAAAGTTGCTAAGCGCGGCCAGGCTAATGGACGCAGAGCACAGCGTAAGGCTCTGCGAATACGAGAGTCGCTCTACGCGAAACTGCCGCGAGCAAATGTCTAAATTTAGGGGAACACCGTACCTTATATATTTAAAGCAAACGACCTACATTGTTATCTTGAACTCTCTCATTGACGGGAGCGTCCGTCAGCCAATCTTTTTGTCGTTTTCTGATCTGCTTTCCAACTGAGCCCGAGGCTGACTGCGGATCATGCGGAGCCAAGCATTGCCCCTCGCTTTTTCTATTCTTGCCGGCCTTCTCGAGCCGACAACAGCTCTTCCTACCGATGGACATGCGCTTTCACAACGGGCCGAGGGATCCAGCGTTCCAGAGTTCGAAGTCTACCATGGAGTGGACGGGAAAACACATCAAACCCACTACGACGATCTAAGCGAAAAAGGCTACAGAATTATTTCCCTGAGCTCATATGGAAATGTTTCCGATGCCCAGTATGCCGCGGTATGGGTTCAACGCTCTGGGCCGACGTATACTGCAATTCACAATGCAAATGCTTCGGCATTCCAATCTTGGATCGATGAGCACTCCACGGGCTATGTCCCAACCCTTATCGCTGTCACCGGGCCCAGCGAGTCGGCAGTTTTCTCAGGTGTCATGGAGACGGGGAATACCACATGGACGCAGAAGTGCAACATGACGCAGGATCAGTTTGCTGGAAACGACCAGGGAGCAAACGCCATGCGCCAGAGCCTCAGATCGTTCAAGCAATACGGCACTCCTGGAGACTATCGCTTCTGTGCCATTTGGCATGCCAACCCGGTTTACGACAAGTGGATCGCTTACAGGTCAAACACTCCCGTGGAGAGCTTCCAAGATACCATAGACATGGAGACCAGCAAGCCGTACTGGCGTCCCGCATCGATCTCTATCGCCGATGATGGAAGCTACACCAGCCTATGGACGGACACGAGCATCGGGTCGTGGGACCTTCAGTACGATCTGACGGCCTCCGATCTCGATGGCGAGATTGAGCAGCAGAAGGCATCCGGCAAGTATCCCGTACACCTCACCGGCGGCGGTTCCAGCGAGCCAAGATACGCCGCCGTTTTCGCAACGCAGGACATCCCCTCCAAGCGCACATGGCGCGTCACTGGTGCTTACACCACTGGCTTTGCCAACAACACGGCAATCGAAGCCAAAGCCGAGAGCCTGATCCAAGACTTCATGCAAAACGCCGGCGTCCGCCAGGTCCAGCTCGCCATCGGCCGCAACGGCAGCGCCCTCCTAAACAAAGCCTATACGTGGAGCGAGCCGGAGCGCCCCACGACGCTCCCCAACGACACCTTCCTGCTCGCCAGCAACAGCAAAGCCTTCTGCGCCGCCGCCATCAACTCGCTCTTCACCACCGGCCAACTAACGCCCGACACGCCCGCCTACCCGCTCCTCAACTACACCAACCCGCTCGACCCGCGCTCCGACGCCATCACCATCCAGCAGCTCCTCGACCACACGGCCGGCTTCAAGCGCAGCGTCTCCGGCGACCCGGCATACCGGATGCGCGACATCGCCCTCGCCCAGACCAACGGCTCGCGCGCCGCCACCCTGTCCGACGTCGTCGACCACATGTACTTCACCCAGGAACTCGACTACGCCCCCGGCGAGGACTACGAGTACGGCAACTACGCCTACATGCTGCTCTCCCGCGTCGTCGAGCGCGTCGCCGGCACCTCCTACTGGGCCTACCTCTCCGCCACCGTCCTCGCCCCGGACGGCCTGGACGCCGGCGTCGTCCGCTGGCCCACCGACCCCGCCGCCCACGCCGCCGCCAACGTCGTCCAGGAGTCGCAATCGACCGGCGCGTCCGCGCTCGAGCCGCGGGAGCCCAACCCCGTCGCGCACGTCTTCGGCGGCGACGGCCAGGTCAAGGAGTCGTGCCTGGGCGCGACGGGGCTGGCGGCGAGCGCGGCGGCGCTGGCGCGGTTCGCGGCGAGGCATGCGGCGTACGGCGTGGGCGGGCGGTCGACGGGGTACAGGGACGGGACGACGTCCGGGGCGCGGACGTACATGGATAGCAGGTATGATGGACTGGATGTGGGGCTGACGATCAACACGCGGGACTTTCCGAACGGGGATGGGGACTTTGGGGATGTGACGGCGGGGGTGTCGGGGTGGTTGGATAACTTGCAGTATGAGTGAGTGGGTGGAAGGGGACCTTTTCGTTGTATATACTTGATATGGGAAATGTAAATGCCTGAGTGCTTCTTGAGCGTTGAGCATTTCCACAGTGTTGTGGAAAAGTTGGGCCTTTGAGTCTTGATCCTTGGAGATCGTTGACTGTGATTAGGCCTTCAGGTTGGACCCACTGAATAACAACCCGGCGTCCAAAGACAATGGCTGACTCTTGCCTGGGGCATCGCATCATTGGTTCTAAGACGTCTTTGATACCTCCTGACATTACTTGCTTCCCAAGCTGGATGAGGACAGAGGGTCACGGCTACCGGAAGAATGTGCCATTGTCATGTCCGCACCGATCTGTCACATGGTATGGTGAAATATGCAGCTTCCAAAGCCAGCCCCTAGGATAGTTACAGATACACTAGTCTCACTTACCTTCATATCCTTGAACGTTTAACGGCCGTCGAATCTCAAACATTTGTGTCACAACAATGTTGATACATCAGCCAGGCCGAGATCGGTGGTCCCACATCTTCCGGTCGCCCGGAGGATCTGTCGACGGTCGACCGAGACCACCCCAGGCGTCGGGCGGATCCCCTATCTCTCGGGCCGTAGCATGTCAAAATCGTGCCGAAGAAGAGCGGCCGAGCGCTGGGTACAGCGGTGTCGGAGTGCCCTTGACGTGAGACATGGGTTGTCGGTCTTAAATCGGCATGCCGGTAATGGCCGTGGGGTGCATTGGAGCTGATAGCAGATCGATGAAATCCGCTGGCTGTTGAGTGGTGTCGAGTCATGGTTTGATCGATGAATGGCACAGGGGACGGCTGGAGATACTGACGTACAGTCTACTTACCGACCGGCCGATTTAACGCGGCAGCGGCGCTTAAAAAGATGGTTCAAGAGGGGAAATATTGGTCCCTTTGCCTGTATGGCCACAGGGTTTGAGAGAGTCTCGACACCCCAGATAATCGTAAGTACGAATGATATGCGTTTTCTGGCACTGTCTATCACCAGCGCAGGATGCTTGATAGTGCTTCCGCTTCTTGGCAATCGATACCACAATCTCATGTGCTTGGGTACTTATCTGGCGGTGAAGCATTGGCAACGCAAGCATTAGCAAAGGCGTGGCAGGGGGTCAACCTAGCGGCTTGGGTTAGGATCGTTATTCGGGGTGGATCGAATGTCAATGGCTTTTGGAAGTCTTGAGTACTTGATACGGTGTATCTCTGTGCCGACCGCCATGGCTGGCCTGGTGGGCTGGCCTGTTGGCCACTTCTAAACAACAAACGCCGACGGTAAACCCATGGTTGTAGGCGCGGAAGACCGGCGAAACGAGATGTTAGGATGATGGCCTCGAACGTCGTTCCCGAAATACCCGGCGGTTGGCAAGGAAGCCGTCATGGATAATGTTCAGGCACCGTTGGGATGGCGATGATCTACAGCAGCTATGTCCTCTTGCTGTGTTGTGCGTCAACTTCACACGTCTACGGGTATACTCACCCTGCACTCGGGGAGATGTGTCAGTAACAAACGTCGTGATGGCTGCGCTTCCGCAACTTCAATTCGTGCGGATCCGCAGCGAGCGAGGGAGCCTTGACACAGTGAGTCGTTTGGTCGCGCCGGTGGCGTTCGTTAGAAGAATGAAGTTGGCCTTTGCGGATGCGGGTGCACGCATGGATGGGCCAGCGGTGTCACAGTCTCCAAGCCGTCTCTGCGATTGGACGGCTTTAGGGACGCTGGATAGGGCCGAAGGGAGCAGCCACGTCGTGCAATAAGGGCAACGACTTTTGCTATACCAGCACATCAAGGATCGCATCGGCTCCGCTCCTCGACGTAACCAACGGTTGTATCTGCACGCAGGCAGCGTCATGGATGTTCCATGGTCAGGATGAGGTCGGGGGGTGTTCAGTACTGCAATGCTGTCGAGAAGACAGCTTCCCAGCCGTACGTATTCGTTAACACTCCGCATGCGTTTACGTCATTGACAAGACTCTGTAAGTGCTCGCGAGTCGACAAGTCTGCTTCGCCTGCGGCCGTGATATCGCAGCGGGAATAAGAGCCAGCGCTATGTATTTAGCCGTACGCGAAGAGGGCGTACCTGGGCATCACTTCCAAATCCGTCTCTCGTCGATCACGAAGGGCAAAGACAGGCGCCGATCCCCCGTCCAAGAGCAGAGGCACTTCTCATCAGCAGCGGGGGGCCGTTGACGGGGATTCAGTGGCCATGTTTGGGCGTAAGATTCCCCCAGACGTCCGTCTGTCAGCAATGACCATCACATCAGAGTCAAGCAAGCGAAACTCGATCCTTCGCTGCGGTACCGCACGCCGTTATCATTGCACCACTGCCACGTTTCATGTGCCTCTCAGTCCAGTGGACAGCCGTGCCCTAGGTTGCGGATCCGCACGTCAGTACCAGTCGGGGCAGTCTCGCTCGAAACGGGGGACGCGCCGTTGCGGCGGTTTTCCAGGATTGCGGCGCCGGGTTCGGTGGGCGTTCAGCCATCCTTCGGTCGAATCTCGTTCTTCTTCGCCCCGAGTCAGAGCAAAGTCCGAGCCGGAACCGCAGAAAAGAAGAGCTCTGGCGGCGACGCAGGCCCCAGTTTGGGGCCAGGCTGCAGGGCGGAGCCGCTGTAGAAGAATGAAGTTGCGGACGAGCGAGGCACACGGCTGCGATAAGGGGTGGCGTGACCCAACCCGATTGGGCTGCCGCCCCCCGGGAGATGTCGAGAGAACGTGTTTTCTGCTGATGAGGGGGTGGCATGCGCAATTGCGGAGCAAAGCAAGTCGGTGCGGCCCGAGCCGAGGGGGGTGTGTTGCGGTTTGGGTGATTGCTCCGGCTTGACCTTGACGGAGCCGCTCCCAGCCTGACGGTTCGGTTGTCGATATCCGCACGCTATCCTGGACCCTGTGAAAGACGCTCCGCAGTCATCACTAACCATGTTAGGTGTTGGTGCATGTATGAAGAAGAAACCCAATGTCTTTTTGATATTGTGGCACGTCAGTTATCCGGTCGCCAGTCCATAAGCCCAAAATCCCCCCGGCCCTTGCAAATACCCCGCAATCACTCTGAAAGCCATGATCCCCCACATCTCTCTACTGGTAAGCGATCTTGGAGCCGCCGGCACCAAGGCTCACGGACACGGAAGTGTCCGGGTACCATGTGTCCAGCTCAGGCTGCAGGTCGGAGAAGCCGCACATGGCGAAGACGCACTCGTCGGTCGCGAGCTCCTTGTTCACGTCCCCAACCCATCCGAAGTGACCCTTGCCCAGCTTGCAGTACACGACCGGCGTAAGATCCTTCTCTGCGGAGCGGCCCGCGCCAGCCGAGTTCTTGTACAGCGCCTCGGTAGGGTCAACGTCGCCGAGGAAATGGCACTTGGTGTTGTACTTCTTCTTGAGAAAGTTGTTGGGTGGCAAGTACTCGACGGCGGCGGGATGATATTCGATGACGGCACGGTGATAGGCCTGCCAGGACCATGAGCGGCCGAAGTGGGTGTCCCAGAAGGCGGGCATGTCGGCAAAAGCGGCCTCGTTGAAGTCACAGGCGAAGACGACGTTTCCGCCCTTGACGATGAACTGCTTGACCTTCTCCATGATGATGCAGCGGGCGGGGATGTAGCCACGAGCGTCCTGATCGCGGATGGTGAGGGCTTTATCAGCGACAATGATGGCCTTCGGATGCGAGTTGTTGATGTACTCCAAGGCTTTGCCGGCAGTGAAGGCGGTATCGACGTCGGCGTTACGCTGAAGGAAGGCCATTAGGCGCTGAGTCGAGTGACGGAAGGAGTCGTCATTGTCCTTAGCCGGGCCAGCCAGACGCAAGAAGAGGACTTTGGGCCTCGAAGAAGTGCCAGCTGGAACCTGGGTAGGAGCGGTGTCGTCGTCAGTCTTGGGCGGGCCATCTGGAGTGACTTTGTCCTTGCATGGAGCCATTTTCCAAGGCACGGGGCCGGTGAACTCGACGATCTCGGTGTGCTGTTCTACACCGTTCCTCAGATGGCCGTTTTTTGCCCAGATGCTGAGCTGCACAGCCATCTGAAGAACGCCGGCCATTTTGGTCGATTTGGCTGTGGCTCACTGGGGCGATGCGGAGAGTGGTAAAGAAGAAAAGAAACAGCGAGGATGAGGGGGGTTTAAATGAGCTGGCCGGGCTGTGATGTGATTGTAATGGTTCGGTTCGGTGCCTGCCCTTTGTGCCTGGACGCGCCTTCCTGTTCCTTCTCAAATCAACTTGACTCACCACGACCCATCTCTCCAGTCTCTTTCACCGTCAACATCTCACCTATCTTGCCACTCGCGCCTTGACCGCAGCCATCAGCAACCGCGCTCGCTCGCCGTCGTGATGAACCTCGTCCTGACTCTGGGTGCTTGTCTCTCCGCTCGGCGCCTATTTTTACAAGGTAATTTTTCAGCCAATATGGAAGAAGGCACGCTGCAGTGGTAGTGAGACTGACAATGGCTAGGGAATCGCACTTGCTTTACCTGGACAATCAGCAGCTTTGTGCGCGCAAACACTTTGAATCACGGTTTCACATCCGAAACAATCCATCAGTCTCTGTTCGTCGGACATCGTGAAAGGGGCTTCCAAAGAACATGTAGTAACTGAGCGTGTACAGGTCGAAGAAGCGATGGATACCTAGCTATAAATGGGTGCCGGAGCAGGAAAAATGATGATACGGAATTTCCTGGCTGACTCGTGATGATGGCGTCACAGTGATGGACTGACATCAGTCTCAGACAGGACTGCGCGCGGACCAGCAGCGGAAGCCGGCAGCATGCGAAGCTGTACAAGAGACTCTCCTTACCAGCCGTGTTTCATGGTCATGCTTTGATGTGAAGGCAACGGCAGCATGGCCTCCACCTCCGACTCCATCACCACCGCCACTTCCATTCTCCTCCGTCTCTCTGTCTACGTGTTCCTGCGATGGGTGAGCTCCGTCGAATCGTAGACCCCGCAATCCCGCTGACCCCCGAGTAGATCCCCACGAGTGTCCGTACAGCCCAATGCCACGCCCCCTCGCACCCGCTGATGCTCCTTCCTCTAGATCGTACCTCCGCTTGCGACCGCCCTCATTGCTATCTACATTCCCTCCTTCCTTGCCAGCTTCTGGTCCACCTCGCCCTACAAGGTCGTGTCCGATGAAATCGATATAATAACCAAGGAGACGGTTGCCCAGGGTGATGACACTCCGGATGGCGCTGAGACCCCCCGCCCCGGCCCAGTCGAGGAATTGGATGTTGAGGAGACCATTACCGTCCAGGAGAAGGACCCTCGCATCTTCAAGACTCTCCTGACCGGCCTTCCGAGCCCCTCATCCGCCCTATGGAGCTGGATCACCTTTGCCATTAATATCCTCCTGGTAGGCATGATGCTGGACTTGATCTACCGCGCCCCAGTGCTCTACCCCCAGCATGACCTTTCCTTTGCACGCATTGGGTACGTGTCGGACAAGTCGGCCAAGCTCATGGTGCGCGAGCCGAGCCTGAGCAAACTGCCCATCTTTGTGTCGTACCGCTTCGCCGATCCGCCGTTTAGCCTGGACTCTGGACATCGCCCGCAGGACACGGCGTGGAAACACGCCTCAAGCGTTGACTGGCTGTCCGAGGAGACCGACTACACCGCAGCCGTGGAGATCACACAGCTCCGGCCGGATACCAAGTACCAATGGGTTGTGTCAAACAACCACTCCGGTTATTTCATTACCGCACCGCCGGCTGGAAAGATCTCCGCAAGGGAAGCCAACCACGGCAAATACATTTTCCTTCACTCCAGCTGCATCAAGCCCCGCGTGCCCTACAACCCCTTCCAGCATCCCCTCTCCATCCCCGGCTTCGAGCACCTCGCCAAATGGATTGACAAGCTCAGCGCGCACTTCATGCTCTTCCTGGGCGACTTCATCTATATCGACGTGCCCATTCGGCATGGCGCGGCGCACGAGGACTACCGCCGCGAGTACCGCCAGGTCTACTCGGCGCCGGAATGGCCATCTGTCTCGGACAAGCTGCCATGGATCCACGTGCTGGACGACCACGAGATCGAGAACGATTGGGACCGCAATGTGACGGGTGTCTTCCAGGCCGCCTACGAGCCGTGGCGCCACTACCAGGTCGCCGTCAACCCGCCGCCGGTACGCAGCACGGACGACACGTACTTCTCCTTCACCCAAGGCCCCGCCAGCTTCTTCCTGATGGACACACGCCGCTACCGCGAACCGGAGCGCGAGAAGGATACGTGGGACCCGACGAAGAGCATGCTGGGCGAGCAGCAAACCGGCGACCTGCTCGAATGGATCAAGGCAGAGCCGGCCAAGCCGGGCGTGCGCTGGAAGGTCATCGTGTCGAGCATCCCCTTCACGAAGAACTGGCGCCACGGCCCGTCCAAGCTTGACACGTGGGGCGGCTACCTCGCCGAGCGCCAGCGCTTGCTCGAGGCCATGTGGGACGTCGGCGCGAAAGGTGGGGTCGGCTTCGTCGTGCTCAGCGGCGATAGACACGAGTTCGCAGCTACGGCTTTCCCGCCGCCGAAGGATGGTAGATGGCCGGAGAGCGCGACGGTGCATGAGTTCAGCACCAGTCCGCTGAGCATGTTTTATTTGCCCGTCAGGACATATGAGGATGTTGGAGATGACGAGGATGTTTGTTTGAAGTGAGTTCTTTCCGAAGCGCGACATGGACTGATTTAATCGGTGAATGCGGATGGATAAGAGGACGATGGCATCGATGATGAGTAACAATGTTTGCTGACGTTTTCCCGCGCAGGTACATCCCAGATGGCAACTCAAAGTTCGGTGCTATTGAGATCACCAGCCCGAAAACTAGCGAGCAGAGCATGTTACAGTACCGGCTGTTCGTTGACGGCGACGAGACGTGGAGCTACACGGTGACGACGCCACCCAAGGCGGGTGCCAGGAAGGGTCAGGATTCGTTTTGGGGGTGATTATTGTGCTGAATAAGAATTGTTGGAACTTCGGTAGTCTTCGTTGTTTTCGTTGCCGCTGATTCATAGTCCGGGCTTTTGGTGTGGACTGCTGTCTTAGTTGTAGCTGTGTCTGTTGGGACGCAGGAAATGAGTGACACAATACATCTTGGAGAATTGCGTGGACCTTGAGGAGAAGCTGGCATGCGAATAGGATTATACAGCTGCCCGAAGACGAGACACACTTATCGGTACTTAGGTGGAGGAAAACAGTTAACGGAATCTATGTTCTCGCCGCCATCACTTTATAAGTGTAATCTATTCTTACCCGCGTTAAGGCAAAGACAGCACACTATTAAGTTGCAAAAAAAAGGGAGTAAAAATAAAGCTTCCAGAGACCGGCTATTAAGATGATACATACATGACTTAATCCCGAGAGTAGTGTTCTTATGTAAGACGGAACCGGGCTTCTAATGAGCACCGGGACGGTCTTAAGAACATCCGTCGAGGGGACGGGACTGGCAGTTGTTCGTCAACACCCGGCAAGGGTGTGGCAGGTTGGGGGTGAGCTGGCTTAGGTGTAAGGCTACACATTGTCAGTTGCTTCGGCGAGAATGCTTGGTCAGGTGACATGGGGTCGGTCATCTCGAAGCGGTTGTCGGGTTGGGTTTGGGTTGATGCGAGACTACTATTTGCTGAGGGTTAGCACTGGGTCTTGCGGGGATCGAACGTAGGGATGGTCGGTCTCTGGAAGCTTTGGAGTGGGCCGTTGGGCCACTTTTCTTTGATGATGGGCAAAGCCCGCTTGCTGGGTATGTGGACCGCTGCCTCTCTCATTGTTTCCCCGTGCACCATGTTTTGCCTGATCATGGCAAACGCTCCCTCCTCCGCTTTACACATAGTCTACTTCTTCAAGCCCACGACAACCAAGTTCCTCGGGCTCAACGCGTAGTCGAACACGGGCTCCACCCACGCCCTCTCCACCTCGGGCTGCTCCTGCAACCACAGCCACCGATCCACCACGATCATGGCCTCGATGACGCCCGCCGCGAACGCCATCAAGCTCCACACGACGGCCAGCTCCTTCTTCCGCGCACGGTAGGCCTCCTCGTACCGCGCGATCTCGTCGTCGGTGATGCCCCTCATCTTCTCCCGCACCTGCTCCGCGCGCTCGGGCTGATCGGGGTTGGCCTCGATCTTGGCCAGGGCGCCGCGCACGTAGGCGACGAAGTTCGCGTAGCAGCTCTTCTTCAGCGAGCCGATGACGATGGGCTCGCCGCCGCTGCTGCAGCCGGCGGGGCTGACGGAGCCGCTGACGGTGCGGCCGTTCTCCATCACGCGGTTGTGGCCATTGCCGTCGTCGTCCTTGGCGTTGCTGGGCGGCGGCTCGACGACGCCGCGGTCGAGGAAGACGCGCTGCAGCAGGGCGCGGAAGAAGTGGCGGGTGAAGAAGGCCTCGCTGTCGACGGGACCCCAGTTCTGCGGCGCCTGCACGGCCATCATGCGCGCCGTGATGTTGAGGCGGACGCCGACGTCGTCGTCGGGGGTGCCCGGGACGGGGTAGGTGGCGTAGCGGGTCGACATGGGGAAGCCGTGCGGGTCGAAGGCGTTGGCCGTGGCCTCGAGGCGCGGGTGGTTGGGCCGCAGCTGCGGCAGCTTGTACGAGGGCGGGCCCAGCCGCTCCGTCATCAGGTTGTAGCAGCAGCCGATCATGCAGACGGCCTTGACGTTGGGGTTGAGCGAGAGCGAGCGCAGCCCGTGGTGCACGAGGTTGCCGCATGAGTGCAGCGAGATGACCATCAGGCTTGGGTCCTGCGCCCGCGTGCTCGCTGTGACGACGGGCGTCGTGGTGACGAAGGGCTGGCTGATGTCTTCTTTGGCCTGCGTGCTCTGGTCTTGCTCTGCCACTTTGGACGGGTCCACGATTTCCTGGATTACGTGGGCGAGGTTGCCGTCCTCCAGCCGGTGCTCGACGTATTGGATGCTGCCGCCGCCCTCTTCCAGCAGGTGAAGCTTGGCCTTTTTCGATCCCTTCGGCACCCCGTCGAATGCCTTCTTCTCGATTTCCCGCACGAGATCTGCGGTCCCCTCTGGTGCGAATCCTGCGAAGCCATCTTCTTGCTCCTTCTCTTCAGATGCAGGCTCCTCTTCGACCGGTCCTACATCCGCCCCGTTCGTCTCTTCCGGCGCATCTCCGCAATCTTCACACTCTTCCTGCTTCTTTCCCCTCCCCTTCTTGAAGGCAACGCCATTCTTCTGCTCCTTCTCCTTTCTCCACTCCTTCTTATTCCTCAACACCACCTTCTTCGGCGCCAACCCGGCCAACACGTCGATCCCCTTGGCGCCCTCGATGTTATTCCTCCTGCTCTCGATCCCAATGATGTTCTTCCCGTACGGCTCGCTCGCCAACGCCCTCCCCAAGTAATTCTGCCCGGAGCCGAAATCCGCAATGTGCGTGATCCCGTCGTCGCCCCTCTCCCTCCCAATCTCCTCCGTCAACCGATCCACAAACGCCGCAAAATGCTGCACCTCGTGCTGCTTCTTGACGTTCATGCCCAGCGCGATGTGCCTCGGCAACCCGGCCACCTTGCCGCCCTTGCCCCTCACGCTCTTCTCGTTCCCCGACGGCTCCCACTCCCGCCTCAGCAGCAACCCCCTCACCTCCCTCACGAACGCCAGCAGCGACCCGGGCGGCCTCTCGCCCCACCTCCCGTCGCCGCCCGTCGCGCTCGCGTCCCCCTCGTCGTCGTCGAAACCGCTGAGGTCGGTCCGCATCAGCAGGTCCAGCACCCCCATGACCTCGACGTCGTCGCGCGCGAACCACGCCCGCCACTCGCCGGGGAGCACCAGCGAGTAGAGGTCCGGCTCGCGCGTGAAGAAGTCGAGGATGTGCACCCCGCCGCACAGCGTGCGCAGCGCCGTCGACGTCGTGCCGAAGCGCAGCAGCGCTTCCACGTAGCCGTCCGGGTCGCCTGCGAACTCGGCCGGCAGCGGGAGGGGTTCGTCGGGACCCATTATTTTTTTCCCCTTTTTTTTTGAGGAGGGGCGGTGGTGTTGTTGTTCGAGTAGGAGATCGATGAATTTTTTTTTTCTTTTTCTTTTGCTTTTTGCGCTGAACACGCAACGAAAATTTTTTTCGCAACAGGCGTCGCGTGTCCGGGGTACTGAAGAGCCGGAGGTTCCTGGGTTTTCTGATGGAATGGTCTCTCTGTTGCTGAATCAAGGGTGTTGTGGAAGTACGGACTTTTTTTTGGTTGTGGGGACGGAAAGGGTCCGGGTCATTGCGGCCAGGATGTAGCCCAGGAATCCTTCAATCACGTGATGGTAATCGAAGAAGTCTTCGGTCGGTGGGGTGTAGTCCCACAACACATTATGTTCTATGGAATTGTTTGTAGACAATGTTTCAACTATACATGTCGTGGTTTGGGCTGGGAGTGGCGATGATCGCAAGAAATCAAAAGCACACCGCATTCAAGATGAACTACTATTGCAAACTACGTACTGTACGGAATAGGTATATAGCTGTAAAAATCGATAAAGAGCTACTTTGCTGGTCGAAGAAGCCCCACTATGCGACCACGCAAAGAAATAGAAAAAGACCCGGGGAAGACCACGACACTTCCCGTTCTTTGTTATCCTAGCCAAGAAGACTCGTAACGATGCATGAAAATTTGCAAGGAGAGCCGCGCGCCATGTGACCCGCTCACTTGCTTGCTGGCCGGGGTTGAAAAGAAACCCAGCTTTTTCAACACTCTTCTGAACCAGCATCAGTGAACGGCCCCAACCACGCGCAACCCCCATCGGTGTCCGGCGAGTTTCATCATCGACCGGCTACCCCCAACTGATTTGGGGCATGAAAGATAAATAAAGCCTTTTCCCCGCATTGATTCGTCATCGTCATCATCATCACCTTTGATTTTCCTATCCCGTTTTGCCCGGAAAACGTAATGCGTCTAAAGAGAACATGTACAAGGGGTTCTGCTACCAGGGGTTGAGTGCCGTCTGTTGTCAAAGGGGGGAGTGTGCGCTAGGGGTCGAGGGGATGGTGTGATGGTGCGAATGCGGAGAGGAGGTCGAATCGAAGGATGTTTGATGGTTGGTATATGTGCGAATAAATGGTGTATGCCAAAGTTGAAAACATGCGAATCCGTCGCTATGCGTGGGAGAGAAGCATCATGAGGAATCTATGGGATCCGCTCCATCTCGTCGCGAGCTCGGAGGTATTTGGTCGCCAGCTGATCGCCGCCACGCTTCGACATCTCCATCCAGTGCTGCGCAACGCACATGGTGATGGGGTCGCTGCGTGCCGGATCTTCCCGCTTGCGATCACGCTGAAGCAACTCCGCCTTGAACACCTCGGTAGGCTTCGTCAAAGGCAGCGTCGTGCGTGGCAGGAGATCGGGATGCGTCAGGTAGAAGATGGCAAGCTCACGCTCGGCCACCGCATCTCCCTCCTTGGCGGTAATGATGAGCATATGCGCTGCATCCTCCATGGTGAACTTGTTCAGTGGGTCGTCCGGAGCCGGAGCGACCGTGGCGCTGGTAACGCCAGCCTTCTCCGAAGCACCGCTGCTGCCGTTGGCAGCGTGCTGCAGGGCTGCAGAACGATTCTGCGTGTTCAGCGCGACAATGTCGTCCGCAATCTCAACCATGATACGGCAGATATCCTGCTTGAGACCAAGCGCGGCAAGTCCGGCATCCCAGAACGCCTTGCCACGTGCAGTCTTGTCGAGCATCTGTGCAGGCACAAATGATGCGATGTACTGCAGGTCGCGGAAGAGCGTCTTGGGTCGGATTTCGGCGTCGCGGAACAAGCCCGTGAGCACATCGACAATCATGTCGGTGCTGGGTGGCCCGGTTGGTGAGCGAGCACCGTTGCGGAAAGAAGGCGAAGCGGACTCTTGGCCATTGTTCATCATCGAGTGCGAGCGTCTGCCTTCGCAGTTGGCGATAGCTTCTTCCAAGTTCTGAGCCTGAACGTGATTAGCCGTAGCCTCGCGAGAGCTGTACTCAGGCACAGATCCCAAGGTCGGAGACTGCGGCACGGTGGGCAGCGTCTCCCTGCGGCTATAGTGTCGACCGGTGCGGCTGCTGAGCGAGGCGATGATCAACAACTCAAGCTCGTACAGCGCATGAAGCTTCGAGAAAGGGTTAGGGTGAGTGGCGAACTTGTGCAAAAGGCGACGGAAAGCAGAGTTGAAGGGAAACTCGAGAAGGCCGGCCTTCTTGGCGGAGATGCCCGCAGAACGGGCAGTGGCATCCGTGCCTGAGCTGGAGTGATCGGTGGAGGATTGGTTTTCTGAGCCGGGACGCTGCTCCTTCGCTGCGCTTCGGAGGTTCCTCATGCTCTTCTTGCGGGCGGCGCGCTTGCGGCGCTTCTCTTCTTCCTCCTTGCGGACGAGGCATTCCTCGCCGAGATCACCGGAGAACCATGAATCCGTCTCACTACCATTGCTGAAAACAATGGCCCCCAAGTCACTGAGGAGCAAGCCTGTCAACGTTTGTTTCAGGTCCAGCAGGAACCGACGCTTGTCCTCATTCACGGTCGCCGACTGCTTCAGCATCACTGTACCGCGGGAGGAACCTGGACGAATGCTTGTCGCGCTCGTGGGCGAAGTAGCAGCCTGAGTTTGGAAAGGCGACCAGAACGTATTGGAGGAATCAATCGACAGGACCGGGCTAGAGCCGCCAAAGTAATCCTGGGAGTCCATGAGATCGAGAGGTCTCGACCCGCTCCACTTACCGGAATCAAAGCTCTGTTGAGAGCCGTTGCGATGTACGGAGCGCAAGCTGCTGTTACTTGCACGTTGCGCAAAGTCGAGACTGCGTAGGCTCGATTTGCCTAGATGAGACTCGTACTCCTCGTCGCCGGCAATGCTCAGAGTGCCGACGCCAGTCAGGTACAGATCACCTTTCTGGCGACCAGTGTCTAGAACCTCCTTGTCTCGACGGTAGAGCTCGCTGGACCACAAGACAGGCCCGTCAAGAATGCCGTCACCGACGAGCTTGTTGACACACTTGTCGAGCTCGAGACAGAAGCGATGTATCCGCTCCTCACCTTTGCAGAACGAACTCTCGATTGCATACTGCTTGAGCCAACGCAGAGTCATGTCCGACTGTTCGTCTGCCAGCTTGTTGGGTCCACCGTGGTCAGACGGGGCCGCCATCAGGTCGAGAACCTGCGCTTCTGTCTTCAACAGGAAATTGTTGGCAACCTTGGACGCGGTACGCGGTCGGTGGGTTTGGATTGGCTTGCCATCCGGCGTCTTGGTGGGCTGGCCCATGATCTTCAATGCCAGCGCAACATTCCTGGCTTCCTCGTAGCCAGCTGAGTTGCGGACATCGGTGATGTACCACATCTTGTCCCTCAGCGACTTCATTCCAGTCATCATGTCCTCGATGGCCATATCATGCCTTTCCTGGGACTGCTTGAGCCACACAAACCACGCTTCGAATTCCTCAATAGCGCTACTTGACTTGGCGACCGACTCACGTGGGCCCCGGCCAAAGTAATTCAGTAGCGCAGCATACCCGTTGCGGGTAAGCGACGCAGACTGGATTTTCCGTAGCTGCTGGAGGGTCTTGAAGTACAAATGCGCGTTGACGAAATCCGAACGGGCTTGACATTGATTCATGGCAGCCTCGAGCATCGTGATGAGGACCGAGGGCTTCTCGTTTGCCGGATCCTTCAGGTCCGCGTTGGAGTTGCTCCGACCGTGAGATAGCCTCATCCTTGATGGAGGCGTCCCTCTCTGGTTGGCGAACATGGACGAAAGCTGGCTATGGCTGGCACTGTGATACGGGTTCTTGTCACCAAGTGGCGCTGACGACGCTCTGTTGGGGCCAGATGGCCGTGCCTCTCGGCGGAGGGCGGATGCCCGATTGCTGAACCCCTTGGATTCACTCTCCGGAGTGAGCTCCTTCGGGATTTCGTACTCCTCGACCAGCTTGACAATTGCCATCTTGATTGCATGGTAATCGTTCTCCAGCTCCATCCTGTCACCATGGCCTTCGTCCTCACTCTCACTCTCGGTGGAATCCTCGTCCGGATCATCGTCAGTCTCAGTATCCTTGCGCATGCGAGTTCTGAGCTCCTTCCCGTCTGAGGAAACGTAGAGCACGGCCCACTTCTCAGCACACGGATGGCAAGAGCCGGTCGCGTTGAGGATTCGGGTCATTTCCGAGCAGGTGATCCTGATCTTCTGGCCGTACTCCTCGGTGGGCTCCACCTTGTTCTCGTGCTCCGTATAACCATTACCTGTGGTAAGAGGATGATGGCTATCGACGGGTCCACAATGTGGCTCAAGGAGCGGCTCCCTTGACGTGGTATCACTGGTCATGGACGATGCTGCACTTTGGCTCAAGATGGAGCTCGCGTCTCCGGAGAGCGACGGATTGCGGAAAGGTAAGGAGACACCAGAGATGGAGGAAGCGCCGGATGCTAACCCACGATGTTGACCATCTTCGGTGTGGCTGGATGACGGGCGTCTCTCAGGGTACAGGCTATTGACAATAGTGACAACATCGGAGGGGCACATGACAACAAAGGGCTGAACCTCCACGGTTTCACGGGGAGAAGTGATCGCCTTGGCAGGGAGAAGAACAGGCTTGTGGTGGCCACGAGTTCTGAACCTGTTCATGATATTGTCGATGTGGTGGCGGATTTCTGGTAGGATCGGGACGGCTTGTTTCCTAAGTCGAACTATAAGCATGATTCACCTTGCGTTTCGACAAATTAATGTATCCTACCAGTTGTAGGTCATGTCCAAGACCTGCTTCTGAGCCCGGATGGCGATTTCCTTCAGAATCTTTTGCCGCGCATGTTCCGTGATGTGGTGACCAGTCATGATGCCTTGGCTCTGTATGATGTGAGCAATAATTCTCCAGGAACAAGAGAAGGGGTCCTTACTTCTGGGTGGATTATGGCGTTGAGAAGATACGTCGAAAAGAACCATCTCGAGACGATGAAGGTTTGTGCCGCAGTGCGGTGCTTCCGTGAGTCTTCAAGTTTCTTCAGGATTGCCGTACCTATTTCTAGAATGCCCTCAGGGATGCCTCCAGCGCTCGGCTCATCGTCGATGACCTCGAACAATCTCAGCACAGATCGGTCGTAGAACTCATCCGCAGCAATCGTATCCTTGGTGTTCCGGGCCTCCGGCTGGTTTCTTTGCCTGGACACATCCTCGGTCTTCTCAAGAAGGAACTGGCCATCCTGAAGGACCTCCATGAGGTAGAGCTCCAGGTTGGTCTTTCCAGGCCATTCCCGCATCCCGGCCCAGGCATCCAAGACGCTCTTGATGAACTTGTCACTACCCGGCTTCCCTTCAGTGATGAGCCTGGCACAAGTGGTGGACCAGATGTCCGTCCGGCGGAGATCCTCGGTAGAGTCCGGACCAGAGGAGTTGGCAAAGATGGTGTAGATGAGAGCTGAAAGGGGATCATGGCGTTGAAAAGACAGTAGACGTTCTACTGCTGTGGAGCCAGACAAAACCTGAGACTTCTGGGCACTGGGGACAGGTTTGCCCCTGGCCTGCAGCGCCATGACAGAATCTATAGGGTCCAGGGCCTGGCGGAAGGTAGTCAACGAGGCCAGCTCCTGCTGCGAAAGACTGGTGATACGGGTAGCAAGAAAGTCTGGGTTAGTGCGCAACTCCGAAAGAAACTCCAACAGATCATCCCGGATTTTGGTGGGTATCTCATGCATAAAAGTAGAAAATGAATTAACGCGCTCATTTTTCAGGGTTTTGGTCTTTCCAAACTCCAAATCGGGTTCCAGCAGCGCATAGCGCCGAGTAGCGTCGCACGAATTGCGCACGTCGTGGAGCGCATTGTACAGCTGGGCAAAGCTCTTCTTGTCGTCGGACCGGAAGTGGTCGACCAGCGTCCGGTGTACCAGCTCTCCGCAATGAACCAGCCGCGCGGAGAGGGCGTTGGCCACCAGCGAGCGGTGGAGGCGCACGCGGGCATGGCAGCGGCGTTGTTCCTGGTAGCTCTGCAGCCGGATGAGGTGGGCCAGCTCGGCGAGCGAGGTGGACGAGGTGGAGACTATATCTGGATTGAAGGTAGGCTCTGTGTAGTGGGAGACATCGGCGGGGAGCAGACGCGGGAGACGGCCGGCGGGGGCAGAGGCAGAGACGGGCATTTGCGGCCGGGGCTGCGCGGGGGCGGGTTTCTCATGGTGTTGTTGCTGGTCGGGGTCATGAGTCGAGGTCTGCGCCAGCCGGCTGCCCATCTTCGAGGCGTGGTCGGACGGGGTGGGCGACCTGTGCGGGCTGGGGGACCGGCGCGCGGCGTCGCGGGGAGGGTCATGGATTTCGGGGGCGGACGGCGTAGGGCTCCTAGAAGAGACCTGGGTGACAGTAGGTGACACGGCTGTATAGCTTCCTGTCAGCGGATGCCAGCACATCATACAGAGGCCAGAGCTCGACGCTACGGGCAGCCGGGGGAGGCGGCGCAGGAACGTACGCGGAGACGAATGGGCCGGCGCCGGCGGCGAGGAGGAGAGCTGGTTGCGTCTGATCATCGCGCCATGGGGAGGCGCGCAAGTCGAGGCTCAGACGTGCGGCGCTCGAGGTCGGACTTGGTGCTTGGAGGAGAGCCGTTAGGCGTCGGGGGCACAGGGCGGGCACTGGGCGAGCCTCCGGGCGCGCTGCATGGAGCGTCTAGCGCGAGTGAAGTGGCAGCCGTGAGCACTGGCACCGGCGCTGGGCGGTGATGGCTGGGAAGGTCGCTATCGATACGGCTCTCTCAGGGGCGCCACGGCGGCGCGGTGATTGGACTCGGGCGGGCTTGACGGTGCTGAGCAGCAGAACAGCGACAGATATTTCGCATTCGCAGCGCGCGTACATTGGCCGCCGACACCTCAGCCAGTGGCGACTGCCCGAACGTGCAGCCCGTCCTTTCATCGATGAACCCGGCGCGCGCTGCCAGGATGCCGCCGGACGCCGCCCACGCTGATTGGGCTCGCCGAGGCAGGCGATGAGTTGGCGGGCCTGCGACGCTGAGGGCCACCTGACGCGCTTCCTCTATTCAGCCTCGTGCATGCCCCCGACCAGAAAGTCACGATGCACCTGCCCCTCCAGCGCTTGCTTCAGGTTGCTTGCGGTGGTGATGCTCGTCGCGCCGCGGAGGCTGGGAATCCCCGCCCTGCCAGCCGCCGGTCCAGCCCAGCATCTAGAGTTGCGCTCCTCTAGTCCGTAGTGTGCTGGGAGCTGCCGTAGTCCAACGGCGCTCGCTGCGGACAGCGCAGCTGCTGCCCAGTGCCCGCCAGTTGACCGCATCTGCGGCCGCGCCCACCGCAGCCAGAGCGCGCTCCAGCAGCGGTCGCGCCGCCTCTCCTGCTTGTCAAAGAAGCGTCTGCCATCGACGTTGCGGTCAATCAGTGGATCAAGTGGACCGTCCTGCTGCACGGAGCCCTAGGTATGCGCTGTCAATGCATGCTGGCTTGCCCGCTCGCTTGACGCCGCCTCTCGCCTTCTGCAGCCCATGCCTGGGAACGCCTCCTCTCCAATGAGTGCCGGCCGATGCTGCCCGTCGCGCTCCGCCGGCCTCGAGCTTCGACGGGACTGCCGCCCGCGGCCAAGGCAGCCGACGCCTGGGCGATCCGTGCGGACGTCGACCGCCGTGCGAACCGTTGAACCGTGGCGAGGCCGCCCTGTTCTTCACTATGCAACTACGCGCAGGCGAGCGCTGTCGTGCTATGGCTGGCTGCCGCCTTGACTCAGATTTTATGCGCCAGAAGCATAGACCCAGACGCCGGTCGTGCGCCATCAGAGCCAGTGAATTCATTTAACCACCGCGCTGCTATAGGCGGCGTTCTGCTGCGCCCGCTGCAGCCGGAGATGAGGGCAAACACCCGGCACATTCTCGTGACTGGCCAGGTCGTGGTTGCAAAGAAAATGTAACCTGTGCCATGCAGATAGCCGCAGGGAACCATCCTGCGCTCCCCCAGCCTCAGTCCGCCGCGCCAAGCCGTGCTGGCAGTCCAGAACCGCGCGTCATGTCGACTCTGGCTCGTTGCGACAGCTGGCGCTGCATTTGCAGACCCGCGCACAAGTTCACCATTGTTGTCCAATGTTCGTGGATACCCAATGTTGCTTGGGCAACGCTCCGGCACCTTGGAGTAGGTACCCAACTGCGTCCGACCAGACGTGATCTGGATTAGAACCGCTGATCTTGCTGTCCCCGAGGAAAATCATGCTTCGGCGCGACTTCTAACGCACGCACAATTTGTCCGAGACGCAGCATCGAAGCCTTACGAATGTTCCGGGCGCTTATCAGAAGCCCAAGGCTGTCCCAAACGTGCTGGAGACCCTCACCAGCCCCCGCTACTTTGCGCGGGGCTGCTGTCTGCTGTCAGTACACGCGACATCACCTGAATCCGTGTCACTCCGCCGCGCGGCTAGGTCTTCCATAGAACTACAACCAGCTCATCGAGGTGGAGCCGGATGGGTACGCTGTAGGACTCTAGCAACCGCCGTCGTGTCGTGGTGAGACTGCTGGTCAGCCACTCAAGGTTTCCACATCAAAGCGGCTGTCTCGATCTCGTAGACATGCGAGATTCTCAGCATCTGGACGGGAGACCGACGCTGCTGCTCACTGAAACCGACGAGAATAGCACCCAATGACGGCATACGGAGCTGGCGAAGCAGCCCATGTCTGTCTGAATCATGCAATTGTCTGCGAATGAAGGAAGTAATTCCTGTGCTGCGGATGCGCGAGAAGCCCGCACTTCGCATGTATATCGGTGAACGTTAGGGCTAACTGTGGATTGAGGTCGTCAACGGATACACGTGTCTGCGGAGCATCTTTTAGATCACTCCGCAATTACCCGAATGGGCCACGATGTAACCCTGCCTCCGCTGGCGCCACGACCAGACTGACCTCAGAGCCTCATCCGAAGTCGGTTGCTGGCGCTTAGCCTCCTTTTTTTCGGCCCCGCGCCATTGGCGGGGCAGTAGTGCAGTCACCTCATCTTTTCCCTCAGCAGCGGCGCGACCTGCTTGCGGCTGGCGGCAATGTTCTGTTGCCGCCACACTTTTTTCCATCCGGGATCGTGGCCGGAGACATGGAAATCACCCTCCAGCTCTTGCAGGTCCAACTCTTTAGCTGCAGATTCGGCAAATGAGCGAGCCTGCGCCGCCGCGCGATCTGATAGACCCCAGAGCAGCAGCTGCCTGCAAAACTCGCCGTTGTCGTTGGGGAATGCTGTCATGATCGCATACATCTCCAGCTCCCGCTGCTTGGCGAATTCCCCGAGGGCGTCGCAGAACGACAAGTTGCCGTGCTTTTCCTCTTTGGCCTTTTCTTGCAGGAAGTCGAGCGGCTTGACGACAGAGCTAATGCCGAGCTTGACCCCGCCTTCGTTCCACTGCTTGTAGTCCTTGCGCAGGATGTCGTTTAGCGCCAATCGGCCGATGTCCTGCTTCGCGCGGTTGATCTCATCGTAGAATTTGTCCCTATTGAATTCCGGGTTTGTCCTGTCACACAACATGACCTTGGCTCCCAAGTACCCGGACGCGGCCACGTCATGCTCGGTGGTTTTGTCCTTGGACGTCAGATTGGTCGTGTCTATCAGGATGCTGGCCAACGCGAGCTGCGCGGCCTGCGCGTCCCACAGGCGGACCTGGCCCGCGTCGTTGGCGGCCTCGTCGGCCTGCCCATGGGCCGCCCCGGAGGACACGGCCGCGGAGGACAAGGCGTCCCACGTGGGGCGGAGGAAGTCCGTTACCAGGCTTGAGCAGCTGCCCGATTTCGATATCACTCGAGGCTCATCACCGGTATTTCCTGGGACCTTGTGCTCATCCTCATGGTGGTCTATAACACCGCCGACCCGCTCGCCGTAAACCTTCCCCAGAACGCCTTGCAGCGCATTGTGATCAACCAGAATCCACTTTGTGTTGTCCGGCAGCAACGTCTTCGCGATCGAGTCCAGAGGCGGAAGGTCGTCGAGAGTTATGAGGTGTTGCGGCTGCAGGTTGGCATGGGGAAGGAGGTCAAGGAATTCGGGTCGGATATGGATGTCGGCGGCGGGGATGTTGAGGACGGGAATGTAGAGCGGTGTGAAGGCGTTCGGCGGGGGGCGCTGGCTGCGGACGTAGGCATAGAGAAGCGAGCAGGTCAAAGAGTCGAGGTCTGCAAGGCGTTACCAGGGCTTGACGCGCACGAATACGGGACGCGTACCAGCCGATTCATTGCCGATAACAAAGGTGACACGCTCGCGGTTGGCGATTGCAGTGCGCAGAGCGCTCTTCGCGTGGACGAGGAAGCTGCGAATCGAGTTTCGCGGGAAGGCACTCATCCTGGCAGACGAGGATTGGGGAGTTTGACTCGGCGTCGCGGTTGTCGAAGCTTTGCTTGCACCTCGTCAATCGCCGAGGGGCTCTGATGTCACGGCCGAGGGGCAGCGGCTGCTCCGATCCGACCCGGCCTACCTACCAACGGGCAGATGCCGTGGCCGCCTTCGACCCGCAGCCCTCTCCTTCCCGTGCACTTCCACTCACTGTCTTTCTCGCACCCTCCCTATCGACCTCAGCCGCGCCATGGCGGATCCCGCGAGCACCGAGCATGCAGCTGCTGCTGACCGGCGGACGCAGTCGGAGCGCGCAATGGAGCACCTGGAGTGGCTCGGCGGCCAGCTGCATCCGCTCGAGCAGACCATTCTCCTCAACAACCTGGAAAAATTCATGAAGGACTCGGACAACATGGTTGCTCGCATCAAGCGTGGCGAGCGGCCTGCTGACGTCTTTGCATCCGATTGCAACGAGCCCTCGACCCGTCCCGGCCCACCCCCCACCGATGCGGGACCGTCGAGACGGCGACGCTTGAGCTCTGGTCAAAGCAGAGCGCTAAATGGATCTGCTTCCGCTTCATCGACAGCGACGGAGACGGCACGGCGCGGCATGTTGAGCCCTGAGCAGGGCGTGGCACCCGCCAATCCGCGGAAAAGAGCGGCAGAATCATAAGGTAAGCTCGCTGACAAGGGCGCTATCAATGCATCGTCTGCCGCTTTCCCTGTCCCAATCATTGCTGCATTGGCGTCCTGCACCGTCTGTTGATCCGAATTCGATCACCTTGGGTGGCGCTGATCTGCCCTTAACCCAGATGGATGCTGTCCGCATCACCAGCTCCACATCTCATCCCGGTGCGGAGCCCCGCCATAGCGCAGCGATTCCAATCAAAGGCAGGCCTGCCGCTCAGAGTCGAGGCCAGATCCGCCTTACTATTTCCTGCATGCCCTGACCGGAGGCCACGATGCTCCATGCAAGGCGAAGAGACCCACTGGAAAAATCCTCCGATGCATCATCTTCTTATTTTCCTTCCTGCCAATGGCAAAGTCAGGGCACCACCCGTTTTCCAGAACATATGGCCATTTCACCGCCTGAACAGACGGCAGTCTGCCGCATGACGCAGAATACGAGCCATGGAGAGTGCGCCGAAGTGGCTGGGAGAATTGCCCAGACATGTCCGGACGACAACGCATAGTATTGCCCTTCTCCACCATATGACGCCCGGAAGTTCTAGAGCATAGAAGATTGCAGAGCCCCACATTCCCGCCCGAAGACCTAGAATAGAGATGGCGCCACACTTGCGCCCATTAGCATACATACGTACGTATATTATTTTGGGGTTGAGATGGCTGCACGTACCGACACCTCGAGTATATCCCTTTCAGGAATCAAAGGATCTTCCGGCCCCCGTGCCGAAATCCGGATCGTATGATTCTGTGGAGATGGAGTGGATCACTCCGCATGACGTGTATTGTAAATGAAGAGGCACAGTACCAGGTAAGCCAGGTTGCGGATGATCTCTTGCATTTCCCGTTTATTTGCCACTTGACCCTTCTTGGTGTTACAATCCTGAGGATGCATCTTCATTATGCGTTTCATCTGACTACATTGTGGCTGGCCCGAGTGCTTGTGCTACGGACCCATCCAACCAGCTCGTTTCTTGAGCTACGGTTTGCAATGCACCCTCAACCAGCATGCTACGTTTCCAAGGCTTGGTGCACATGGTCACTTGCAGCACGCTCTATCATGCGCAGTCACAGGGACAATTTGGTGTCTTCATGAGCAATCTATCTTTCACGTTGCCTTGCGATCATGGGCCAAGACCGTCATTTCCTGCTATTTTCAAGATTTGACCTTGACTGAGATGTAAACGACCAAGTTCATTTTGATGTGCATCGGTTCAGTGGGTTTCACCAACGCCAGCCAGTGGTCAACAAGCGATGAGCCTATCTTTATCCATGAATTTCATCATCATTTCCATGCTCTTCTTCACTTTATCCTCTCAAGCCACTGCGCTGATTTAGCAAACGGGTGAGGCAACGAGGCTATAGTCCTTGAAAATGTGTTAACCGGTCAACGGGTTGGGTTGCAAAATGCGGCTGACGGTCTGTCCTCGTCCGGCAAGGAGTGAGCTGTTAGAAAGGGAAGGATAGGTGTGCTGACAGCTGTGGGCAGTTGCCAACTGCACGTTATTCATACAAGCAGAGGTGAGGTCAACATAAGCTTAATTTCTTTCGGATCGAATCCATTTCCACCACTTCACGTTTAGTGAATGAGGCGCTTCGTACTTTGCTATAGACGGGGGCGCCACTGATCTGCAAACCCGCCTCGGCGACCACGTCTCACGCCGCTTGAACAATACGAGGTAACATAAGGGAGCAGAAGTGCGCCATCTCTCTGAACGCGAACTACCTGACTGTTGCAGCAAATATTTTCGAGTGTGCTCTCTTACGAGGTCTTTCGTCTTTGACGGCTTTCGGTAATGTCGGTGTTTCGTTCCTCATCATCACCGGCAAGGTTACCACCTGCAGCAACAAGTCTAGCAGCAGTGCCTATCGCTGCAAAGCATGGGCTGGCGCTTGTTCAGGCACAGGGGTTGTGCCATAAAAAGAGCGAGTTCTCCTCAGGCCCACCGCCGGCGCTCGGATCCGCCTCCTGCTCGCATCGACGGCCCGTTCCAGCAATCAGCCATCTCTATCGTACAGCCCAGCCCTTCGAATAGGCAAAACGTCAAAACGTGCAAAGGGTGCAATTGAGCCTTATGGCTGCGCTCCGTCACACGGCGCCTTTTGCCGAGCAGAAGGATGGAGTGTTTGCAGGCCTGAAACGCGTCGAAACATGCAACCCCGGCCGCCGTGGCTTGCGTATGCCGCTCCCTACCACAATGGGAAGACCAGCGTCGAACGATCATGGCAAGAGGCTCGCTTGGCTCAAGAAACAGGCACTTGTTTCACCTACCTTCCGTATCAGGCACCCACGGTCCGAACGACCTCGCTTGCCGTACAATGTGCTATACAACAGCTTGCAATCCCTGCAAGGGGGGGCACAACACTGCCTTCTTTGGCACTCAACAGCGTCTTCCGAAATGCCATGTCTCGCTCACTCCCACCGGAATAGAAGCAATCTCCAAGCAAAAGGAGCGCTCATTGGTGGGACTTTGTTTTCAAGGTTATGCATGTCACTCGGTGATAATGAATTGAATCGATATGCTTTCTGATCTACCTTCCCGTCCGCTCGCCTCGGGGGCTATCAGGAACCCGTTTCATAGCTTACCCAGTATATAAGAAACGACACGGCCATCAACCTCTCGCGCGTCCCCCCTGCTCTCTCCCCCCTCTTTCCCCAGCAAACAAGCCACCGCCATCACCATGAAGTTCCTCCTCCCCACCCTCACCGCTCTCAGCGCCCTCGCTCTCCCCACGCAGGCCGCCACCTGGTACTTCCTGCGCTACTACACCGCGTCCGGGCAGTCCTTCACCGAGCTCTCCGGCGAGCTGGTCATCCCCACGCTGCCCAGCGCGGCGTACTACTACCTGTGGCCGGGCCTGCAGCCGACCGACGGCAGCGGCGTGTACCAGAACGTGCTGGACGGGCGCTCCGGCACGTGGTGGTTCGGCAGCGGCTGGTGCTGCTCGAACCCCAGCCTTCCGTGGGGCTCGGGCTTCAACACGTACGAGGGCGAGACGGTGAAGTTCGTGAACAAGCTGGACGGCGATAACTGGGTGTCGACGACGACGCATGAGAGCACTGGCACCGAGAAGACGGATAGCTTTGCGCTTTGTAAGTCCCTCTTTTCCTTTCGGGGGTTTTCTTTTGCTTGGACCTTTATTCTTTTACAAAAAAAAAGGTGAAATAAAAGAAAAAAGAGTAAAATGGGCATCTAGGAAAAAGAAAAAGAATATGATCAAAGATTGACGGCGGCGTGAGGGGAAGCGTGTTGCTTTCGTGAGAGGAGTGGCGCTTTGATGGTTGCCTATGAGGACGGGTGAAAATGAAGAAGCCCGCAAAAGAGCGAACAAGCTCCCTGTTTTCAAGATTTTAGAGCACGCGACTAACATTCCTCTTCTTCAACACAGCCGACAAGTCCTTCAACCAAGTGCTCTTCGCCATCGAGCTAACCGACGTCGCTTGGGACTTTGGCGCTCTCGAGTTCAAGAACATCGTCATCGTAAGCTTGACCACCACACCTCATCACCGCCTTCCTCCGTTCGAACTTTATCGAATGAAGAACAAAGAAACGAAGCTGACATGGGGGAAACCTCAACGCAGACCGCCGATGGCACCGACAGCTCTTGGTGCAACGACTCACCCGAAAACTACAACAGCGCAGCCACGTTCTCCATCTCGGGCGTCGAGGCCAGCGTTTCCGGCGATGTTGTCACTTGTACCATCAGCAGCCTCATCCTGGAAAGTCCGGCATGAGCGAGGCGTGGACGAGTTGTAGCAACGAGTCTTGCTTGAGAGGCCCCGATTTTTAGGCAAAGAAAAATTGGGTTCTTTATCTGATTTCCCCTTAGTTATACGAGGATTTCCGCTACGGTGCGAGATGTTTACGCCGTTTGTTTTCTTCTCATGTAAATGAATTGAGGTCGAAGCCTTGTACATACATACGTAATTACGGAAGATCTTGCTGAGTTGTTATATGCTGCGACCTACCTTGCTTGCTCGACGATATCGTCCTTGGGTCCCCGAAACAAAGGTTATTTGAAGTGGCAAGTCCCGGTGTGAAGGGTACTGTGTATACGCGTTGCGGCTCCACATTCTCAGTCAAGTACCCA
The DNA here is from genome assembly GCA_022560015.1 of Diplodia mutila. Taxonomy (NCBI): domain Eukaryota; kingdom Fungi; phylum Ascomycota; class Dothideomycetes; order Botryosphaeriales; family Botryosphaeriaceae; genus Diplodia; species Diplodia mutila. The sequence continues at coordinate 52,044 of JAFISB010000193.1, forward strand.
CATGTTAAATCAACGCCGCGATATGTCCGTGACCGTGTGCGGAGGTGCTTTGAAAGTGTCCAGTTGTCGATCTCCGCTGCGCACGGGTATAGTTTCAACACACGGAAGGACTCGGCGAGCTGCCGAATTTCAATTAACTATATTCTCCAGAGTCATCTCCTGATTTCGCCCCACTTTGATGAACTCCAAACTTTTATAGACTTGGATAATAAAAAAAAGCTTTTCATCATATGGAGTAGCATGGCAGAATGAAAGATATTGAAAGCATAATACAACAACCATTAAACGACATCGCGCCTTTTCCATCTCGGGTGATGCCAACCAGGTGAATGCGCCTACTAATAACGGTCTATACAAGAAGGGGATGATGAAATGATATGCCATGGCAACTGGCCCTAATTACAGGTCACCTGGTATATTCATCGAATGGTATCAGTAACAGACATGAGAGAGATAAGCCGGTAGCTTTTTTCAGAGCTTCGTCGGATCCTGGACGACGGGGTAATTGGGAAAGTTGGGCTTGTAGAGCTGCATTGAAAATTTTGTCAGTTCGTTGTCTTTCAAGGAATATTCGGAGGTAATCATCTCTCGCCGATGTCGGCGAGGAGCACCGGTGAAGACTCAAGAGAATTGAAAGAGAAGTCAAGGTGGATCGTTGAGACTTACATTTTGGCAGCGAGAGTTGTACTCACTGGTATCGCCGACGATCACTTTGGTCTCGGTTCCAGGAACGCCAAGCTTGGCAAGAGGTCCGCTCTTAGGAGTGGCCTTGTTCCATCCAGGGCCAGCAGCAGGGTTCTTGATCCAGGCGACAAACCAGTCGTTCATCCAGTCAGCGAGAGTTTGCTGTTCCTCGGTAACAGCGGTGAGATCCTCGAAGCACTGGTTGCCGCCGTGGAAGAAGGGGACCTCGGATCCGTGAGAGGAACCCATTCCGGGAACGCCGAGCACGTTGCTGTAGTTGCCGAACCAACGGTAAATCCAGGTAGGCTGCTCGGAGGCACGTACATCGAGCAGGTAGTCGATCGGGCAGAAGAAGCGCGCATCACCGTAGCTAGCACCGCTCATGAGTGAGACGGAGTCATAGTCAGACTCGTTGTAGCTAGCCAAGAGTTCCTCATCCGGAATATGCGCAAGATCAGCATCGAAGGTGTTGATCCAGGAGCTGAAGTCCGAGTTTTCAGCCGAGTAGACAAGAGAGAAGATCTTGCCCTCCTGATCAGAGTTGCCAACAATGAGAGGCAAGTTCTTGGGGTAGTGGCCGGCAGCGAAACGGCCGGGGTAGTCGCTGAAACGGGTAATGTTGTCGACGATTGGCGCAAACCACGTGTTGTAGGTGGAGTTGAACTTGGACGTTTCGATGTCATAAGCGCTAACCTGACGCAGATCGTTGAGTGTACTGAGCGTCTTGCCAGTAGAGTTAGCGACATCGGCCATGATCGCCTCGAGGCCAACGTTCTTGGTAGCGTAGCCCGGTCCCGACTCAGCGTTCGCCGACATCTCAATGGCACCAGCAAGCCATGTGTCAGGGTGGTTCCACAGGTAGTGGTCGACCATGACGGATCCGGAAGAGTGACCGCCCACAACGATGTGGTTCTTGTTGCCGCCGAAAGCTATACACTATGATTAGCAGGATGATAGGAACTTGTTTTGATCGGTGCAACTCACCACCGATGTTGTCGTGGACCCATTTCAGGGCAGCCTCAACATCAAGAATGTTGAAGTTCTGCGAAGTGCCGGACAACTCAGCTGAGTTAGGGGCACCGAAGATCGACTCGCGGTAGTTGAAGTTGACGTAGATGACATCCTTGGAAGCAAAGTTGCTACCCTGCCATTGCGAGTTGCTGGAGCCACCGGTGACCATAGCACCTCCGTAAATGTAGACAAAGACCTGCAGAGACGTTAGTGATGACCGCTCCATATGACCCAACGAGGCAAGCTGCACATGCGGGGTCAGGGACTAGCGATGCTTACGGGAAGGTGGCGGCCGTGGGCGGGAGCCCAAATGTTGAGGTTCAAGCAATCCTCGCCCTGAGCGGCAAGGCTGCTGCTGATGCCGGCCTGAGCGCACGTCGATCCATATTGGGTAGCGTTGAAGATGCCCCATGACGTCGCAGGAGAAACGGGCGGCTTCCACCTGTTTCCGCCGGCGGTCGAATCGGCATATGGGATGCCCAGAAAGACGTGGTTACCAGTGCCGTTCTCAGTGAAACCGGTGACAAGACCAGAGGAGGTCAGGGCAGCAGGGGCACCTCCGCAGGTGGTCCCAGCATTGCCGGTAACGATGGCGGTGGTGGCCAGAATGGCGCAGGCCGCTTTGTCGATGAGAGCTCCGACGAATCCCATGGTTGGAGGCAACGAAAGTCGATTGACGAGCGAATGAATTGACACAGGCTGGACAGGGACAATCACAACCTAGTCGGGTATGAAACGAAAGAGCGTGAGAAATATAACGAGCGGAGACGGGCGGCAGCGGAAGGGAATGCGTTAGGGGCCTCGATCTTTTCACAGTCCATGGCACGCCACGGCCGTTCGAGCCCACGAGAAGGCATATTGGCGCGGGGCTTCCCGCGACGTGGGAGTGCAAATGGGGCGGCGAGGATATTGGAAGTCCTGGCGGGGTGGGGCGAGGAGAGAGGTTTGCCGAAGGAGGGGTGCAAGCATTTGGATGCAGGTGCCTTTGGGAAGCCCGGCCGGCGCCCGCTAATCTCGCAGGGCCTAGGAGGAGCCAGATCGGACGACTCACGCCATACACCGCACGAGACGCCCCCGGCACTTGCCTGGGCCGAGGCAGCGGAAGGTTCGCGGGGGGAGCTGGAATGAACGCCCGCAGGGGGTGACGGCCGCAACGATTCAGGCGGCCACGGCGCACAGGACGTCGGCAAAACACTGGTGCTGGGAGCTAGCGAGGCACCGAGGTAAGGCAGATCAGTTCGCTTGGAGAAGCTTGGCGGGCATGACGAGTCGAGCGGCAACCGCGCAGGTGTGAGCAGGTGTGAGCAGGCGGGAGGCAGGTAGAGGCAGCTGTTTGCTGGCGAGAAAGTGTCGATGGTTCCATGGCAAGACGGCGACGGCAGTTGGCGGTGGCGCCGTGTCGAGGCGTATTTTGGCAGCGGCGACGGGCCGGGAGCTAGAGGGCTGAAAGGTGCGACGCAGAAAGTGCGACCCAACGCCGCGCTGGTGGCTCTCTCCCGTTTTCCGCTTGCCGCTTCCGGTAGGGCTGACGCGCGCCCTGCCCTCCGTCGGCCTCCAGTCGCCTGTCACTCCCTCTCTCCTGCATCCGCCCCGCCACACCCGTGCCGGACAACGCCTGCCCACTCGACGCTGCCGCAGAGTCTGGCAGCCGCAATGTCTGGCAGCTATGCCGCGAGCCTACTCGGACTCTGTCTCGCGATGCCATTTGGCCAGCTGGTGTTCCCGTCGGTGTTCGCCTGTAGTAGTCGAGCACATGCATTCGGCCCGGCTCGCCTGATACGTACGCTACCCAGCTCTTCACTAACGCTCCTACGTCGTACGTTTGCCGGCCGCCACTGCCCTTGGAGGGGGCATCTGCCGCAGTCCGTCCTCGCCCCTTAGAACCCAAGCCTCACTGGAGGTCAGAGCGTCATCATCCCACCGAGGAGCGAAGTCCGCGAGCGAGCATGCCGGATCGTCGACCGGGCTCCGCTATTCGCTCGCGGGAACAGCTTTTTTGCTCCTCCCGCTCCGACGTCGTCCCTCAGCCAGCATAGTGGAGCTCCCAGTCCGCAAATTTTCCCCCAACGCGGGCGTCACCCTGGTCAGCCATGCAGGATCGGCTGGAGCACCGTCCGGGATGCGCCGCAGGGATCGGTGATTGAGGCCGCAGTGGATCATCTGAAGTGAACATGATCCGCACGCGTCCCATGTCCACGATCCGAGCACAATATTTCTGGGGTTTTGTCTAGCCGCGGCCCACGCCGACTAAAAGGCAGACGGCTTGCCGATCCATCACCTTTCTCTCATTTTGGTCTCTCTTGCCCGCCTACTTGCAACCTACAATGGTTGAAAATACGTTGGGTCAAGTGGTACGTTGCTATTGCCTGCTCAGAAGGGCCGTCTCTTGCTGACTGCCAGCCAAGGTATCATGGTACATCTGTACAGTCGTCGCAGGCCTCTTCCTGGTGTCGAGGCTCTGGGTGAGATGGGGCAACATGGGTGGCCTCTACATGGATGACTTCCTTATCACTGCGGCCTTTTGTTGTCTCGTCGCCGACTTGGCCATTCAACAGAGGATGTGGGATATCGGTAAGCAGGTCTCTTCACTGAGCAGCGCTCACAACATCGCTAACCGATTTCAAGGCCTGAAAAACATGGCGGAGGTCACACCTGAACACTTTGTTGAGATGATGAAAGTGAGTCGAGCGGCAGCCTAGCAGCTCTTCAACACCATCGCTGACATGAGATCTGCAGCTTATCTATCCGGGCTCGACATTCTATACACTCTCTTTGTGGCTCATCAAAGCCGGTCTGGTAAGCAATTGACCCCTCCACGTCTGTCATGATCCGGCGTCCGCTCATCGTGCTTCCAGGTTGTCTTCTACAAAAGGCTCGCAGGCAACACATACCAGTATCTGCAAAAACTTTACAACGCCACGCTTATATGGCTCGTGGTGTCATGGCTAGCGATCTTCTTTGACACCATTTTTCGATGCTATCCGCTGGACCGTACTTGGAGTCAAGACCCCAACAGGGCTTGTCCGGCCAGCGCGGCAACAATCAACTACTGGATTACGATTACCTGTACGCGCCTCTACTCACTACAATTTGTTTTGCCATCGCTGACAGCTGCTGTCCAGTCAACATCGCGACCGATATCTTGATAATCTGCCTTCCAATTTCCATGGTCATGAAGCTCACTATGCCCTTGAAGCAAAAACTCGGTGTCGCCAGCATTTTTGGCCTCGGCTTTGTCGTCGTCATTGCAAGCAGTATGTCGCCAAACAGCAAAGAGGATGTGTACTTTTGGCTGACTCGAACAGTTATCCGCGCTGTTTACTCGCACCGCAACGAGACCATGCTCACCTGCACAGTGTCGATGGTGGAGACGTCCATTGCTATTATCGCGACTTGTCTTCCGACGCTCCGTGTCCTGATCTTAGGCCACACATCTCGCAAGGGGACCTATGGGAGCCAGCGCCGCTCGCGCGTTTTTGAGCTCCGTGACGGACACACTCGATTCACAGGCTCGAACAATTATCCCAACCACCAGACGACAATAACCGGAGGAGCGCAGCGAGACTCCAGGAAACCCACACGGTCTCAGATGGGACGCAGCGACAGCGAGGACGAGCTAGTCAAAGAGTTGCATCAATATCCGGCTCAGCCCAGTCCTACACATATGCCCCGTTCGCCAAGGGAGAAGAGCTTTGAAGGGAGGATGGATGAGGAGACGGGTACCAGCTCGCTGAAGCCGAATGCCATTGCGATCACCACGGAGGTTACGGTCTTCCCGGAAGTCAGCGTCACCGTTATTTCAGAGCAGCCACATACGAGGGATGGGGAGCGGAGTCCCTCATCCACATCGGCTCGAGATTCTTGATGGAAAAAAGACGACGCCGTGTTTGGATTCCTTTTGACTTTCCCTTTAAACTCATTTCCTTTTTCGTATCTTGTAAAAACAGCCTTTTCTGCGCAACGTCAGGTCCTATGAAGATACCAGCCCAACGATAGATTACGCAGGCACATCGGAGTTTTCGTCTTTTGTTTTCTTTTTCTTAATTTATTTACTCAGCCAGCCCGCAGTCGGCAGCGAAGGGGTTTTCGGAGATCGCTCAAATTATACAGCGGGGCTCGCAGTATTGGCATGACCGCTTTGCGTCCTTGCTACTTTCTTCGTATGTACAAAGTGCGCACCGCTCGTTGCGTATACTGATCATCGTCGAGTACACGCATGACACAATCAATTCAGCGATTTGTAGACAAGGCTAGAAGTGAAGCGGTCAATTTCGGTGACGATACCTAGCAACGAAGTCGGACCTTCGGCGACAACGGTCCCTGTAATCGGGCCTTGGAAAGCTTATCGCACCGCAAAAGAGGAGTGAGATCCCTGCTGATCTGCAAAAGGGACACGAGGAAGGCCGGAGTTAGCGTGCTACCATTATTTCCGCCGGGGTAGAAAACACGCACGGCATACCACAACGCTCTCCCCGGACCCGCTCTACGTAGTAAGAACGACTTAAAATAAGGTTGCTTCATCCTCGCCTGCCTACCATTCGATTTCTCGTTCCTTCTCACGAGCGGCTGGGAGTCAAGAAGCAAGCGATGACTCGCGGTGCTGACAATCCAGCTCTTTCTCAGTCAAGCGTGCTTCCAGCTGCTTTGATGATCGAGACGAAAGGAGCTCGCCAATCCGCGCCCAAGATGGCGATGAGCATTAGGGCGCAACGCCGTATCGAGCCCACGCCCAAAGGCCACGTGCACTCCCGGGACGACCACGGCGGGGATTTGCGAATGGAGCGAGCTCAAGGCACCCACGAATCGGTGTGGGCCCGAAGGCAGCGGGTGCAGAATGTGACTGCGTGCGATTTTCGGCAGGTGAAAGCATTGTCAGCCATCACACACACAGCGAATGAGCACGTCTACGTTGCTGACATGCATTCAGCTATCCGCGCTGTCGGGCGCGCCACAGGGGTGCCCCGCCACCATTACCCACAGGAAACATGAGATAGGGCGAGGGAATGGAAGCTTGTCTCGTTTCATCTCACAATCGGCAGCGCCCTTCCCGTTCCCGTGAGGGTTGCAGAAAGCTTGCTGCAGCATACTGCTTACCCAGTCTCAGCTTTCTTCTTTTGTCTTGTCCCGCTGTGATCGCCTTGCCTTTCTCACATGCATTGACTGCTTAGCTTTTCCGTTGAACGTGCTTCTCTTCTCGCCACTTCATCTTATTTGCTTCGTTCAATCCTCGCGCGCCATGCATTCGTCATGATACCAACACTGCTGGACACTAGCGCTTGGCGGTCATCATATTGCCATGTTTTTCTTGTCATGCCGGCATAGGCTGTGGCCCCTGTCACTGTGGGCACTAAGTCACGGGGCGGCGGCCCAGTCGTCAACGCTGAACTTCACCAACACTACCGCTCTGGGATATGATCCGGTGCGCTTGATGTGTGCTCGCTGGGAGCATCAAAGTACGCTGAAGCCTTCGCTAAACTCGTGTCGTCTTCGACCACCTCAGGCGCACTTCGCTGATAGAGATCGTACAGCTGTTCTAAAGGGAGATGCTCTATACATTGATGGCGGCCTGGAGACCATCTACGACGGTAACGAGAGATGGACGGATGAATTCTACCTTGGACTAAGTACACCTTCATTGAAGTTTACGTGCCTCCAAATCGGCGACTTACGCCGCGCCAGATTACTACTTGCTCGGCGTCAATATGTCTGAAAGCTGGGATTGGGAAAATAACATCTCCATCTCCATCTGGAACAAATCCGCCTCAACACCTAGACCACCCACATCCCTGCGCGGCCATCTCTTCCAAGGGCTCCCCAACGACCCGAAGATCTACCTCTACGGCGGCGCCGACTTCACCAGCAACTCGTCGCAGCACAACTACAGCAGCCCCAACGCCGGCGCTCTGTGGAGTTACGACACAGTCGAGCGCGGCAACTGGGAATCCCTTGATGTCAGTGACGCCAGCCCGTGGCAGCCGAGCCGCGGCGCCCATGCCGAAGCGTCCGACCTGGGGCTGGCGTTTTATCTTAACGGCGAGGCGGGGGACGTCGAATCGGTCGAGGTGTGGGGGAATCTATCCACGCTGGTGGCCCACCTGGAGGGCATGATCGTGCTGGACACGGCCAACGTGACGGGTCGAACGGCTTGGAACGTGTCGACTGAGACGATGACGGGAGGTACGCCGAGGTCCGGAGCGGGGATGGTGTATGTGCCTGAGATAGGGGAGAGCGGAGCGTTGGTGCTGGTAGGGGGCATCGCGAGGGAGCCGCTCGTCACTGATGACCCTGCTTCAGGAGAGCTGGTAAGAAGCCCGAAAAAAGAAACAGAGACCCCCGTCGTTCAATTATTAAGTCTATGTATCAAACCACTAAGTCTCAACCAGATCAACCTCAGCCAAATCCAGATCTGGGACGTCTCCTCCTGGCTCTCCTCTCCCGACACCAACAATAACGGCACCTGGTACACCCAAACCGCCACCGGCACCATCCCCGCCCTCCGCACCGACTTCTGCCTCGTCGCCGCCACCGCCGCCGACAATTCCTCCTACAACATCTACCTCTACGGCGGCCGCAATCCCAAATCCGGCACCATCTACGACGAAGTCTACGCGCTGTCGCTCCCCTCTTTCACGTGGACCCGACTCTTCGAGGGCCAGTCCCCCCGCTGGGGCCACACCTGCCACCTCGTCCCCAACAGCACGCAACTCATCACCGTCGGCGGCGCGCTGGATCTCGAGCACGCGACGTGCGACTGGGAATGGCGCGGCGTCGCGGTGCTGGACGTCTGGAGCGTGACGTGGAACAGCGTGTTCGACGCCGGCGCCCGCCCGTACAAGGTCACCCAGGGCGTCGCCGAGGTGGTCGGGGGAGGGGACGGGGGAGGGGCGACGTTGACGGCGCCGGCGCAGGGGTGGGAGACGGAGGCGTTGGCGGGCTTGTTCGAGCGCGGCACCGGCACCAGCACCACCGGGACGGCCGCGGGGACCAACGCAGCAGCCGGGGGCGGCGGCGGAGGAGGAGGGAGTAGCACGGGCGCCATCGTCGGCGGTGTCGTCGGCGGCGTTGCGGGCGCCGTGCTCGTCGCGCTTGCGTCCATCTTACTCTTGCGGCGGCACCGGCAGAGGAGAGACGGCCGCGCCGCGGCGGAGCTGGATCATGAGGATACTCAGCGTCATGAGGTGGCGGGCTCGCGGCCGGATAAGCCGCGGCGCAAGGGAAGTGAGCAGGACGTGCCCGCCGATGCGGAGTTGCCTGGTGATGAGGCTGCGTTAGAAATGGACGGCGAGGACCGGTTTGAACGGCTTGTCGAGCTGGACGCGGGCGCGGATGCGACGCGGTTTGAGATGGCGGGAAGTGGACTTGAACATGAGCCGTTGGAGGGGGAGGACAGGAGCAGCGGCAGGGAAGGGGGAAGAGACCGGGAGGACGTCATTACGGAGCAGCCAGCGGCGGGGGCTGGATAGGTGAGTAAAGGCTGCTTGATTTGAGGTGTGGATTGGGGTGGGGCGTGGTGAGTGGATTTGTAGAATACCCAGCGGCTCGTTCACCTGAAATGAGACTGAATAAGATAGATAGCAACCTGACACTGCCCCTTTGATTTGTTCTTGCCGGTGATCTTGGAAGGCGAATGGTCGCACAACCAGGGCATGGAAATCCTTGTATATGCAGCCTCAGTGTCACCCAGCCTTATTACCACCGATTCTGACGGCAGTGTGGCCACAATCTCATTTGAGCTACAATGGCACAGCCGCTGAAGACTCGGTCAAATTTGAGGCTCGCCCACCTCGCTTCGACATCCATTACTAGCCACGATGCCGCCTGCTCAACAATCAAGAGAAAGGATTAACTTTGCTAAACTCATTCGGAAGTCCTGCTATCTCAGCTTCATACTTTCGCTTGCGACAACTTTCTTACGCCCCATCTATCACTGCTTGTTTGTTGAACATGAGATTTCCCTTGAGTATGACGGATCTACTGCCAGCGACTTTCCCTTCCCCGAGGAATTGGGGTATTTTGTGCGAGTTTGGATTTTTTACAGCCTGTTGCTTTATACATGTCCCATTCCATATACAATTGCCCCGTATCGTCTACTTCTTGGACTTGACTGACCTGAAGCTGGCTTCCGTGGGAGTTGAGAAACCTGGAAGCGTGCTCGGATATACCTACAAGACGGGAGACTTGTAGGGTGCAACGGTGCTTGGGCCGTGTACATTTCCGCGCTGACTCCTCGACGCCGTGCCGTTAACGGTGAAGATGTAGATGCAGGGTTGAATGTGCCTTTCTGTTGCAATTGATGATGAAGAAGGATCGTATTAGACTCCTGCGAGGAGTGGCATGAGGAGCAGAGGGGAGGGTCACCCGAAGGTGCCTTTATAACCTAATGCGGATGACTAAGCTATCTACTAGTACTAAAACAGCTTATA